>KN890365.1:24693-42786 GCA_000934455.1 Apostichopus parvimensis
GAAGCTAGCGAACAGGGTCGACCCACCCAATAGCAAAATTAATACATAAATTATCCGAATTGAAGCTGGCGAACGTTGTATTTTTTTTAGAGTATTCAAAATCATTCGAAGTTTTGTATGGTGGAGTATAAGGATGGCGAGATACTATTTCACAATTTGACGAGGAAAACGTGGTAAATATGACTGATTAAAGGTCAATTTTGATCGAAGATTTTATGTCACTCACAAATTACAAGAACATATGAAAATAAGAGTGCGACAGTCAGAAAAATTAGAGTGTGACAGTCGGAAATTCCGAATTGAAGCTGGCGACAGTCGGAAATTCTGACAGTCAGAAATTCCGACTGTCGCACTAAAATTTTCCAACTATCATCATTTTTACCGAGATTGGGGGGGTGAGACACCCCCCACACCCCCCTCTAGCGACGTCCCTGCCTGCACCTATCAATACACAGTTGGCTTTAACCAAACTAATTTAATCCTACAGTGCAATGCAAACAATGTGAGAGTAGAAGCTGAAGGTAATTAATGTGCAATTAAATATATGGAAAGACAAATGGAACTAATTACTAGTTTACTTTTTTCCTATTCTGTTCAGTTGAGATATTTTCTCTTAATTTTGACAAATTTCCCTGTATTTGTGGTTTTGTTATGAATTTATTCACTTTAATCAGACTAAAATGAAACATTTTATACTAACTCAGTGTTGAATTTAGGTGAAGATGATGTATTTAAAAATCATCGGGAAAATGTGGAGAGCCTGATTTTTGGGCTAAGGAGGCGACAGTACTTTTAAAAATATTACCAATTTTCATGGTTCTGTATACTGTCGATGGTATAGTACAATTAGTTGATTAGTTGAGTAAGAGAGGAGTGGCCCAACCTTCCCCCAAGACTAACTGGTTTTGGTAAATTTACGATGACGACACTTACCTGTCTTCGATATAAATGCATTCTGATCTACCTCAGCCTATAAACTGGTATACATTCTTGCACTGTGCCCCATATGCAACCTCCCTATTAAAGGTCACTGTACATATACACACAATGTAGTTTCACAGGTTTGGTCATAATGCACAATGCTTCAAATGTGTTTGTCGTTCAGAAGTTTGCATGATTTTTAGCCTGAAGTGTTAAATGACAAAATCACTGATCTGGCAATTCTATAGACCTCTATGTTGACATAGTACTATATATAGTACCAACAGTCTGAAGTAGCAAGGAGTGGTGATTGTTATGTGATTGGTTAGTACTTTGAGATACAGAATTCACTGACTGGCTGGTTAAATGGCCAAATAACAAAAAAATAGGCTTTTCATTACTCAGGTCAGGTGGAATTCCTCTAAAAAAAAAATATGGGCATAAATTAGAGAGATAATATCATCAATGGGTTTAATTCAAGATCGATGAAGAAAGATTGACGTACAAATTATCACATTTTGTTGTGCACATGTATATAGTTGCGTTAACACACAGCTCTATACTGTAGACAGTTCTTTACACCAAATTTAGTGTGACAATATGAAACTTAAAGTTAAAACATTGTGCAGTATTTATGAAACATAATGTAATTTAAGTAATACTGTAAGCTGTAATAACTATCCTTGAAGTCAATTTCATTTTCAATATGTCATATGAATATATTGAGTTATCTCCAACTCAGTACTTCCTGTTTTTGCTTCTCATATGACCGAGAGGGAACCTTATAATCCTAAGCCACTTGCACCGAAGTTCATCTCTGTGTTGTAATAATGTGTACACTTTATCCAGTACCCTAGGATCATGCAGAGTTATTGTGACAGGTTACAACAATGGATCTATCTTCCTGCTATTCTTCTTTCTCTACCTCTTTATCTCCTTTCTTATCCACCAACCATGGCCATCCCTTTATCCAAGGTAATCTTTAACAGTACTATACTTCTCTCCTCAAATAAATCCCCATCTTTTGTTCATCTAGGAGGTGTATTATATGGATAGTAGGATTTACAAGCATAGCCTTAGTTGTCAGGCGAAAGACTCACTATAATACACTGGCTTCATTGACTGTACTATTTAAATACTTAGAACTTAGAACTTAAAGAGAATTGTTGGGTCAGTGTTTAACCAGACAAAAACAAAATCCTTGGTTAAACAAATTGGTGCAAGAGGCTGGAGGATCAAGTTGAGAACACACTATGTAAACTTCACTTGAATGAACTAATTCCATGCGGTTGTTGTGGGTCAATGACAATACATAGACAATACATAGGAAATACATAGGAAACAACCACTTATCAACTTAGGCACCTAATTTACCAACAGTCTGCAGTAGTCCTGAATACATTCCATTAATAACACAACATGACAGGTTATAGACACACAATATACTTAGATCCCATCTGGCACCTTACCTGAAAGTAACATGTTTTGTCTTTACTTTCATAGAAAGTAATCAAATTCGACCCAATCAAATGACACAACATATAGTATGCTAGCAGTTGCTAATAATTTGCAACTTCAAGCCTGTCGTTTTTTTGCTACCAAACTACCTGCATAACATTTATATTCACCTGAGCTGATAACATGGTAAAGAAATAACATATACATGTATTCATGTCTTAGCTGAAAATGTTGCATCGAGTTGAAAAATGGAAACCAACATATTGATTGCTTGTAAGTTATTGCAGTTGACTTCACCAAGATCTAGTAGTAGTACCAGACAAACTGGTTAATAAAGGAAATAAAATAAACCTGTTTCTGTATCGGGTTAAAGTCATTGCTTGGTTGTCATCACACAGACATGCACATATATTTATTATTATTATTTTTTTACACTTACTTTTACACATTCTATTACACAGGCTCTCTAGTGGATAAGCAGTTTGCTAACAGTTTTATTTTATTTTTATTTATATATTTATTATATTATATATTAGTTAGAGAGCTAAATCTATAGAGAGATGTAGAACTTAATAGTCACAAGACAACAGAGATGCAAACTTAGTCGAAAAATGTGTAGTCTTGAAAAACGCGTAGTCACTTCTTTGAATTGTAGATTCTGAAGGAAGAGTAATTGGGCGGTGCCCATGAAGTGGAGTGGGGTGGGATGGGGGGGATGCTAAAACCTTCCAGCCATGTAAGATCGGTAGATAGGAAAGTATGTATGTTTACGGGGAGACAGGTAAAGAGAGGAGCGAAATCAATCATTACAACCCAAAACTAAGAGCTCCAAGAAGACAGGTTTAAAAAAAAAAAAAAAAATTAGAACAGGACTGTATGTCAGAGTTGTACTGTTTCGCCTACAGTATTAACACCTACTGGGGAAACCAGTTATATCCATGATGTGTTTTGCTAGGCTATACATCAGGCAGGCGAGTTAAGTTTGTAATAAAGAAGGGATAAAAAAAATATGTTTAAAGTCTTTTCCCTCAAGGAGTCCATGTTATCTCACAGTGCAAGCGGAAACTTGCAACTGGGAAATTCACAGTCGACTTGCTGATATTGCAGTCCAGGCAGAGAGCTTCGTCGTTGTCAGCAATTTCATCATCCACCTGTTCATTATTTTCATAAAACCAATAGACCATAGGAGATAACAAGATTCACAACATGCAGCAGAGGATAAATAATTGACAAAACCTGCTGTCATGATTCATCAAATATATAACATGTACTACCTACTACCTAGGGACATCGTTATAGTCCACTGTGCATGTACAGGCATTCACATATTTATCATAAGTATGTATTAATCAGGTGCTGTCTCACACACTTGTATACATGTGTGTACACACACTAAACTGCAAATTAAGTACACCCTACACTCTGGATTCTGGGAAATATTCACATGCTACAGTACAAATAATGAGAGAGCAGTTAGGGTCGAGAATTATTCAATATAAAAATGTAGCATAATTTGATTTCTAATAGAGAGCTTTGGTTTTTCAGGAGAATGATCCTTAAATCCACTTTTTTTCCAGCATCCTCCCAACTCTCTCCCTCTATTATCTCTTCCTCCATCTGCAGCGGGCGATTGAATTTTGCTTGACAGAATTCTAAACAAGTCACAACATGCATAACGGTGCAATATGACTACATTAACAGGAATACAGGATTTAAAGAGTTAAGGAGTGGCATTGGAGAAATCATGGATGACTCTCCTTAATCTCCCTGTCCCATTTAGGGCAACTAGTACTGTATGTACATTAGATCATGTGCTCTATAACCTACAGTATAGCACTGATGTTTCTGGTGAATCTTATTTTCTTACATACTGTATACAAGTGTATGATTCTTACTTTAAAGTAATCAGCTCTTTTGAAAGGAGACCTGTACAATCATGGAATAGAACGTAAAGGATGAATTTAAAGTAAGAATTTTAGTCTTGACATATTAAAGTCCAAGAATAAAAATAAAAAAAGAGACAATTTTTAGTGCCTATAATGTTTATAACACTATTATGGTTTCAAAATATCAATATATAATATAATTAAATTCAGATAATTCTCTGGAATGCTCCTTTAATTAGGGTTATAGACTTAATGCAGAACTAAATGTTAACATACTGTATATATGTTAATGCAATGTTATATCAATTTTAATTAAATCAATCAAAATATGTCCTTTAATGTCACATTATAACAATTGAGCACCTTAGGAGGACATACAACATAATTTGTCCTTTGACAATTATTATTTATTATTTATTCCTAAAAATACAAAGATGTGATTCTCACATAAAACTCTCATGACTTCACATTGAATTTTGTATTGCATCTGTGGGACTGACCTATTAAATTAGACACTTAATAATATAATATACTGTAATGTCAGGTCACATTCACGACTGTACATCTTTCCATAACACCACTATATATATGCAAGTTTAATATGACCATGACTAGCTTTTAACATCGAAATATAAGCTATATGACCTCATCTTTCCATACCAAACAAGGCAATTACAGGACAATATTTTCTGTAAAATTTGGTAAAAGTTAAGGGTCATCTGTCCAATGCATTATGAACTTGATAAGCCACAGATATTACTATACTGAAGTGCATTATCTACTGTACAGTAGCTCTAGACATGTACCCACTACCAGTGGCTGAGTATCCATCTACTGTACACTACTGTACCTAATGGCAAGGATCGACGACTGGTGATTTAATGAATTCCACCGGATTTGAAATTTAGATGCAACCGAATTTAACAACGTTTTACTTGATTGTGTTCCACAATATAGTGCATGCAGTTAATTAAAATGTTAAAGCTGTAAAAATTGTGTTAGGTTATTTTTTTGTGTCATTCAAACCACGTAATATTCACAAATATATCCAAAAGCGTAATCCATCTGACTCTAGATCTATCAGTACACTTGCTTGAAAATATTGGATTCCTCCTATAAAACTACTGCTGTTACAAACTGCTTACAAACTTAAAGTCTTTACGCAAATAATTTTGTATCCCACAGATTGAAGGTAATGTCTTACTTTTGGCATAATTTGCAAAACATTTGCACCAATTCCAGGATGAAATTTTAGTGGTCTGAACACAGACTGCATTCTCATGTTCCTTTTCTTTCAAATATTGGTAGAGTGCTATGCGATATAGAAATGTACACTAGCAAATACAATACACAGCTTTAACAGGTAAGCAAAGGAGTGAAGTAAATGTAATAATTCCCTTCAGTTATACGACCACATCTCTCACCAACGGTACAACTGCCTAATATTTTGACATCAAACGTAACAACTTGTTTATTGTGCATTTAGGTCAGTAGCATGAATGGGGGGGATTGGAGGGAGGGGGAGGGGTGCTTCCCCGTGCAGACTAATGATCCCCTCCATTTACGCTACCAGCATGTGTACAAACTTCTAGAGAGATACCGGAAATGAATATTGTGCCTTCACTTGTTGGTTCCCCAACCACCTCCCCCTTTTCCAACATAAAATTAATGGCTACGGACCTATATGCGCATTGCTAGCCACTTTGCAAGTTTACAGCAAGTGGTCTGTTTTGATCTAGTTTCAACAAAATGGCTTCATCATAAATCGCACCTTTGATTTTCTTTTTTCCTGAATGCAAACAGAATGACAGTTAACAGTCAGTTCCACCATGCACTGAATATATAGTACACACACTAAACTGAATACACACAATATACAGTACACACACTATACAGTACAAACACAGTACACACACTATATAGTACACACACTATGCTGTACACACACAATACAGTATACACACTATACTGTACACACACAATACAGTACACACACTATACTGTACACACACTATACAGTACACACACTATACTGAATATACAGTACACATACTATACTGAATATAGTGCACACACACTATACAGTACACAAACTATACAGTGTACTACACACACAATATACAGACTTATTGTAAAGAAAAAAGGCTCTGAGCAATCAGTCATCAAGTTAATCCAGGTTTTAAACTAGCTAGCATACAGTCTGAAAAATTTCTAAAACTTGCAAACTTGTGTGTAATTTCTCTTAAATTTCTCTGTTCACTTCAAGAAACCGACCTGACCATACTGTAAAGTACTTTAGCACAGTCAATACCTCTGGCTATACATCTGTTTCTTACCAACAGCCATCAAGAAAAAAAATGCTCTTAACACAAAAAACAGCTTTCCTGAATGGGTTTTTGCTAGTTTGCCAGAAATATCAATAGAGACCCCCATTCAGAAGATTACACCAAGCATACACAATCACTCTCTGAATAGTATTCTGGTATATATTCAGTCATCCAACTACTAACAAACCTTCAGAAAGACCATTTCAAGTTGGAAAGCTTGCAATCTTTACAATTTCACAGAGCTCACACCCCTTGCTGTGTTATTTGACAGCAATAAATAGGACAGACAAGGTTATTACCAAACAGACCCATGGTTACTTATACAGTAGCTCATATTCATTCTCAGACAGTGTAATTTCTGGAAGTCAAACTGTGGCCAAAGAAGGTACTTGAAGGATAAAATACTTTTACATTAGCTAGTCTCTCAGGACAAAGATAATAATCCTTTCATCCCTGGATGATTAACCTTGCCCCCTCCCCACCTCTCCAAATCTTTAATTTCCATTTTAAAGCTGAAATCTAAAAAAGAAAAAAAAAGGTTTTGCCTCATGGAAAGGTTTGAAGAAGAGAAGGTAGCTACAGTACTAGTTAACTGCCATGCCCATTTCCTTTATCGCTATAACAATTTTATTTCGAATATAACCAGTGGTAACCATTTCAGTAGATTAAGTGCATCCCTCTCTTCTCCCCAGACGACAACATTCAGCTATCCTCACCCACCGCCTCCCCCCAACCCAACCCCCATCCCCACACACACCTACAAAAATTAAGAAAACATTGCAGTACTTTATGTAGGCCTTTTAGAGTACTAGAGAATTATATGAACCAATAAAACTAATTGATTTCAAACTATTTGCCCTTAACTTACAATCTGTAGCAGTGACATATCATTAAATAAAAAAATATAAAGATAAATTTTCTGTCGGACTAGTAAAAAATTAAAAAGTTGCCATTGAATTAAACAATTTATCATTTATTTATGTTTAGAGGCTGCTCATTTACTCCAAGAACAGAAGTTCCCTCTCACCTTGATATGAATGGTATGGTAGTAATATTTTTCTTCAATGCTCAGCTGAGCTACCGAACAAACAGAACCCCAGGGTTATCTCATGAAATCCGGTTACCCAAGGCCAGTATTAAAGATTGAAGACTAATGGCCTATATGTCAAACAAATATTGTGACTTACTGTAATTGAGAGTTAAATAAATCATTCAAGTTTAAAGACAAAACCCTGACAGTTAATGAAAGAGTACATGTCCTCATAAATCCTGGGAAGAACTGGAGAAAGGGTGAGGCCTACTTGGGTTATATAACAGTTCAAGCAGAGCTGCTAAAGCCATGTAAGTACTACAGTATCAACACAACCTTAAAAATGCCCACTCAAAACCAGGGATTTGTTATAAAACTCCCCTGCTGAAAGATGCAGTCAGTCTCAGTGCTTCAGGGCCTCTCAGGCATTCAAGAGACTGTCAGCTGGTACTGTATTATATATATAGTGCATCTGACAAGAAAGGTAATGGGTACCTCTTCACAAAATTGGCACCTGAACAGCAAGCCTGATATCTGAACTCTCTTGACTGTCTATCTGTCTGTCTGTTTGTTTGTTTGTAGCAAGTTTCCTGCAGTCGGGGCAAACTGTGCTGTAGGCAGTACTTTAAGATTGCATCCAGCCGAGCTGCGTCATATTAACTATGATTACCAGTACCGACCGGCGACCGCTACATGATAAAGCGAAGCAAACAATGAATTTCCGTTGCTATTCATTATCAATGTATGAGTATTGATTTTCCAGCCACGAGACAACATTTCACGAAGCATATTTCCAGCACATCATTATCTACATACATACAATATAGGTATATATTATATAGAGTATTGCATCACTCAAGTATAATGTGAAAAATGTTAACGTTGCTTCTTCTTGTTTTTCTTTCCTTTTTTCATTTTTCATTTTTTTCTTGTCTTTTGGGTTCTCTTTGAGATTGTTCCTCTTAAAATTAGTCATAAAATATTACATGTGTCCTGAGTCATTTTTTAATTTATTGACAAGTTGTTTTATTTTTTTTGATATTTCTATTAACCAATTATTAGAACTGTCACCTGATAAGACATGTCCTTTTCATTAAATATCTTACAGTACAGATAAGTTAAATTCTGTAAAAGTTGGAGTGATCAATTAGTTAATTACTGTATGTACAGTAGTTTTCCATTCTGAAACATCGTGGTCTTAATGTAAGCCCTTGATTGAAGAGTTTCAAATTTAGAATGGAATGTCATTAGCTGTCCCTTTATTTGGGGAGGTTGAGCAAGTGTTAAGCTGTGTCAGGAAACGGGTAAAGCGAGGAAGTGTGATGGTTATATTGTATACTGTGGCAGATACACTGTAAAGAAATGACCCTTCACTGACTGAATGTTACAAGTTAAGCAAGAATCAACACTGAGATACAAGTGAGCTACCAAACTCACAACTTTTCACTCCTAATAACAATAATAAGAAAACAAGAAAGAAAAAAAGGAAAAAAAACAACAGATTTGAGTAATGCGGAACTTAAATGATCACATTCATCGAATCATACACATTCTGTGAATCGTTGACGTTCGCAACTTAAGTTTGTTTCATACATGTATGCTGCTGCCATTTTGATCCATCTACAGTGAATGGATACAGCATGAAAGTGTATTATTATCTACTGAACCCACAGTCACTAGTCGCCTTCAATTAAATGTCCAGTCTGGAGAGATTGTTCTCTGCCTCTCAACATCCTTAGAAAACAACGCATCCAATCTTGATCATAACTTTTTTTATTTTTTTTTGGACGGAAGGCATACTGAGACTGCTGCACAGTGCTATCATGTGCTACCTTGTTGATATGATCGATAAAATCTCCATTGATTATTTTTGGTCCTGAATTTTTTTTTCCACACTCGATGTGAAAAATATTGTGCATCTTATAAAGCCTATTCAGCACACTACCTGTGTATCTCGCTTGATTGTGTTTCTGCATGTTCGTGTATATAATTTCTACTTGCTCAGCTCAACAATTGTAGTCTCACAGACAATCAGTGATAGGCAACAAAAATGTAGCCTTGAATCTTATGTACGAAAGCATCGATCCATAAAAAAAAAAAATCATCTAATTACATCGCTTGTTTCATACAACTAACTGACATTGAGACTTGCAATATTTTTTCAGTTAATATATTAACACCCATGAATATTTACAAATTTCAAGAACGACACGTGTGCTTGGGATGTATTTTGTCACGTTCCCTTCATTTCAAAATGTTATGTAGATTTCATAAATTTAACCAATTTATATAAACTGGTTCTCCCATGAAGATGGCAATCTATTTACAGACTTAAACACTTTTGTTTTTGAACCTGAAATATTTTTCTTACCAAAATAATCCCATTAAAATATGCAGCTCGATAGCTTCACTGTTCAACTTTCGGTGTACAAAATATCAGGAATATTTATTTGAATATATATATCTTGAAACAGACTTCTTGACTTTCCCTTTAAGCTTTCATGGATGTGACTAAGTTGCCAACGTAACAAAAGTTTCAGCAGGACAAATTATGTCAGAACAGAAGTGATCAATTTTCAAACTTTAACTTACCAGTTCTTAATCTTCAAAGTAATATGAAAAATTAATTTTAGCTTGAATAATTAATTAATAATTATTAATAAAATAATCAATTAATAATATTCTTATTTTGAGAAAAACAAAAATTGTTCTTAGTTTGAATAATTGAAATCCCACTTTAATCATTACTGTATACTCTGTGTTCTTTGTATTAAAAACTGTTGCAATGTAACAAGCGGCCAGAAGTATCGCTTTTTCAAACAAAGGTTAATGTGTTTGCCGACATCATGGACATGATCTACCTGTGTTTCACTTTGATCTTTACCCCTGAGCAACTGTTTTATTCGGATGTACAGTTTGCTGGTAGTGAATATTACAAGACAATTTGAAGTGGGAGTAGATGAACATGAAAGTACTGTGACTGCGACAGACTGACAGACAGACTAAATTCCAAAGATCATGTTATAATAAAATCTATTTTGGATGTTGTATCTAAGGCAGCATAAATAACAAAACCGAGATATATTGGCCTGGAAGGCAGTTATTTTTATGACACTAAATCAGCCACATATATATGCATCTGGGAGAAGCCAAATTCACTTTTAAGTTACCCTTGTCAGGAGGCTATCCAATTTACAGTTTAGCTTTTATTGGATTTGTACCATTTGGGAGACCATTTCTGATGGAGAGATGTATTTTAAAGACCACCTTACTACTGGCTAGGACTCGCACACAATCTCCAGATGCCACAGATTTAGGTTTAATAATATTGTTTGTACAGTAATGTCACTGCCTACATCTACTCTTGGCCATAGTACTGAATATTCAACACCTGATGAGAGATGGTGCATTTATTGCTTACATTTTATCAGAGTTAGGTCTTGTGAGGCCCAAACAAAAGGTACCTTGAAGGCAATGGAGTTGAAAATGTTTGTTTAGGGTTTGTATTTTGTTGATGTACAGGGGGGATGGCGCATTAATTACTTCATTTAGTACAACACGGTCTTCTTTTTGCCAAGATGGTCCAAGAGAATCGCAGTTGCTACGACATATCCAAATAAAGCTATCCATCAAATTTCACTTTGAATGCAATGCAAGTATTAACTGTACATAGGAATATGGTTTCCACTTACCTCAGTATCTCCGATATTATCAGACTGCCCTCGTTCTCTCTCATCCTCCTCTTCTCTAGCCGTGTTAATGGCTATCATTAACCTTTTTCTGTTCTCTGCCTCTTCAATCAGAAAGTCATCTTGTAAGTCATCCTCCGTTAATGCTCGAAACTTTTCCAAGTTAAAGTTTTTCGGAAAGAAATTGATTAGATCGGGTATTCCTTTATCCGCAAAGAAACTTTCAAAGTCACTTCTCTCGATGGACGGAGATGCAGTGAACTTTGTCCTGATCGGTGGGGGAGGAGATATCTCCTTTGCTCTCTTTGAAATCATCTTCAGAAATTAGTCTCTGCTACCATTGGTCAGACATACCTCCACCTATTATGCAAGAAAGTATTGCAAAACTGCATTGAAGTTTTGATGACTTCATTACTCTAGACTTGTACTTGTTCACCAGAAATAGCTCTTATAATTATAAATGTCCTGAACAGCTATTTTGATGTACAATTACACAATGGCATGATAAACACAGGTCAGTCTACTGTACATAGCAATACACACCTCCACCAAAAACACAATAGGAGTCTCAATGTGATGCATCCACACACCAAGTTGTCAGTAGTATCCATGAATGCTACCTTAAGACATTTAAGGTTTTCAGAGTTTGACCTCAAATGACCTTTGACCTACACCAACAACAACAGTATTCTTGTAATCAATATGGCAAATCCATATACCATGTATGAGAAGTATCCATGATTTTTACAAAGAGATCATGTTAAAAATGTTTTCAGAGTTTCACTGCTAGTGACCCAGATGACCCTTGAACTCCACCAAAACCAATTGAGTTCTTCTATTCCACATCCACATGCCAACTATGAAATGTATCCATCCTTCCTAACTTGAGATATAGTGTTTACAAGGTTTTCAATATTGACCTCTGGTGACCTTTCACCTCCATTACAAACAACAAGGTTCTTTCACTCAATATAACACATCCACAAGATTAGTATGAGAAGTATCGATGCCTCCTATCTTGAGATATCGTGTTACAAGGTTTTCAGTATTTGACCTTTGGTGACTTCAGATGTCATGACCATTGACCTCCACCAAAAACAATACGGTTCTTGCTTTAAATATGGGGCATCCATATGCCAGGTATGAAGTTAGTCAGAGTTATCCTTCTGGAGATATGTTTACAAGGTTTTACACTTTGACCTCTGGTGACCCTAAATGACCTTTGACCTCCCAAAAAACAATAGGGTTCTTCCTCTCAATATGGGACATCCGCATGCAAAGTATGAGGTTCATCGAAGGTACACCACCATGACCGCTTAGGTTTTTTCTTCTCATTGAAACCAATAAAACCGATAAAAATTAAAATCAATCAAAACAGCATGGTCCATCTCAGTCATACCTTAAAATCTGAATGAAATTTTTGGGGAAACATCTGTTTGGTTACTGTATGGAATAAACAGAGTAGTCATACCTTCTTTTCTCAAATCCTCCTTACCAAGTAGACTTTGGTCCCTTAAAGTACAGGAGATCAGGGTTACAACAACACTTAATGTTTACAGTAAAGAAGGGGCTGTGTCATTCCACCATCGGTACTTTTCACCATAGAAAATGTGCTCTTTCCTCCATAGAAAAAGTGCCATTCCGCCATGTTACCACAATGGCGGTAAAGCACTTTTTTGGCGGAAAAAAGCACTTTATTGTAGGTGCATTGTATGTATGCACTGTATATTGCTTCGCTTTCACTCTAACTAGGCCCGCAAAATCCACAAAATCGGTCATTTAAATCAACAATCTGAGTCGGCCTTTTTATTAAACAATCAGCCTAATTTAATTCCATTTATTCAACCGACTATTAAATATTTGAAGACAGTGTATCGACTCTTATTACAATTAAAACTATTCAATTAAACTATTCAATCAACCTGTACATTAAGACTGTGTATCACTTCACCAATCTTGTCTTAACTACAATTTAGTCTATCTAGCAAACCGTCACATTTGAAGACTTGTGTAACTATCCTTCCACACGATTCAAAGAAAGTTTCCCTGATACGTTCCTGTACACCAAGGTAAAATCCATTCCTAAAAGGTACCTTTTCGCCAGCGGTTTCGAGCCTTTTTGCCAGAAAGGATCGAAACCTATGGTGGAATGGTATGACGGTACGTACCTATGGAGGAATGGCTCTAGATCCCAGTATGGATCACTGCATGGTAAAAAGAACCCTAAAATACTATAGATGCATACCTCAAGTCAGTGCTGTACTGTGTAATGTTAATGCTCTGTCTTTAACTAGGCCTAGATCTAACAAGTAACATGCTACTACTAGTACTAACATGTATACAAAACACTTAGTTACGGCTATGAAGGTTCAAGCAATATTCTAGCTGACACTATATCAGGCAGTAAATTTGTATCCAGGAATACCATTACGTTAGAACTAAAATTACCACTAATAATAATAATGACATTAGTGGTCACTTGCCCTCACATATCAGTTACTAAGCTAACGTGCCTAACATATTACAAGGCTACTAAAGTATCGCCGGCTCAATCAATATGAATAACAATAATATTGCCAACGTTAAACCTAACAACATGTTACTTTACCGGAACGTTGGGCCAGAACTATCCTCTTCGAGTGCGCGGATCCTCCTTCCATGATCTACATTTTGAAATTCACTCTAGGACAACGGAAGAAAAATACATGTACATCCCAACCAAAATGCCACCGATACTTTCTAAATTTGATAATGCGACTCTTCTGGAACGACTTGACTCACTATCACTGAGTCGTGCGAATCACACCATGCCAACGTAGTAGGTAACATATGTGCATTGTACACTGAGCTGCTAACTAAATTCGGTTCGAGAATTTTAGTTAGCAGTCAGTGTCACTTCACGGTATGTTATAGTATCTTATTACGACAAGTACCTTCTACCACTGGAAGCTTTCATAATAACTTGCATTGATATTAATACGAAGGTACCAGAATAAGATAAAAAATAATGAGTTGGCCCGCTTAACATATTTTCTTTATAGAAAAACTGTCAAGGTGATTATTTGAGGAAAAGAACAGGTTCAATCTCACAATTAAAACGTTGAAATTATTGCAGTTGTTAGCCTTTGGTAGTGACAAAACTGTTTAGTGCACCCTCAAATACATACCTACTACGTTCCGTTTTCTTTTGGCTGAAAAATGTGTCAAAATACATCTTGGGATAGTCATAGGATTGATTGTCATCTTTGTACCCATGAAATCAAACAGAAAACGTCACTTTTTTCCACAATTTTTGTTGTGAAAGTCAAAAAATTACATACATGTTTAATACGTTTTGCAGTCTATCTAAAATCTAATGCAGGGGTTGTAGCTCAGTGGGAGAGCGCGCGCTTCGCATGCGTGAGGCCCCGGGTTCAATCCCCGGCAACTCCAAAGTGTCTTTTACAACGTTCAATTGTACCAGGTTCAATTGTCTCTTTTCGATCTATGTGTAATCCATTGTTTTATCCCTACCACTTTTCCTTTCACGTATTCTCAACTAATTGCCACATGCATTCATCTTAGTGTGTACGAATATTGCACTGTGGCTGTAACATGCTAGCGTGAGAAAACTAATGGGAAATAATTGCTGCTAGGGGATATATTTCCTGTCTTGTTAAAGCATAGTTAAAACACTTTAAAAAGAGAAAACAAAATGTCCAATTATATAGAAAAACTACAATTATTTCAGCAGTTTCCCCATGTATTCTTGTTCACAATGAAACATCATTAAACAAAGAGATAACAAATATTTTTGTCATTAAATGACATATGATGTAAATCGTTGCTACCTGAATTCATCAGTAGATTTATTGACTTGCCAGTTTCCAATGGTCCAAGTTTATATTAAGGCCAGTTTTCAAACTTAAGCAACTTCAGAGCCCAAAGTTGAACATTTCAAACATACTTATAGACAGAGCTTGTTTTGAGAGTTTGTAATTTTCCCCATGGGGTTGAAGCAATTATTCACTAATAATAATGCAATTAGGGAAGTGTGGCAAGCATTTTAAGTTACATCCCATAATAATAGTCTGCATCTCTTTTACTGGATATATGAGTTTTGCAGATCGCCCAAAAATCTTCAGTCAGACTAGAATTGTTCCTCCAATCAGACAGTCTTACAATCATTCTTGAAGTAACAGTCAAGTAATATTTCATGTGATCGATTGCTACTTTATTTTTCTTCTTAGTGACCTGATTATTAACATTTATTGAGAGAGATGCAATCAATCGATCGATCGATCAATGAACGTTAGAAAAATCTACTTTTCTCATTATTTTTCTCTTCGGTATTTTAAGTTATATGTAGGATTCCTAGCCTACAATATAAATCCCTTATAGACTTAGGTCTTATATATTTCAGAAAGTTACCTGGATAACACCTGTTATTTCAAATGGGAAAGGACAGAACCGTTTTGAGATATCCGTTGTTAAAGCAGCTTTCTGCATTGGGTCAACTGCAGAAATTACCAAGTGTACTGATAAAAAGGTTGCAACTGATCAAATTAGTAATTTTCAAAATGTTCCAATTTATACTTCACTAAATGAAACTAAACTATGCAAGCAATTGAACTACATTGATGTGGGAATTCAGGAATAAATTACATTGAAAACTGAGTAAAATCAACTTAAAATGCTAATATAAATTAAAGTCATAATGATAAAGAATTAATGATATCTTCATATAAAAAAATTCAAAAAATATTATTGTAAGATGAAAACTTGTTGGAATATTTCATATTGTTTTAATGTGTAGAAAAAGAAATACACGAAGGAAAACAAAAAAATTTATTATAAGTAGTTGTCTAACAAAATCACAAGTTATTGATTATTTTGAGAAAAAAAATCATGACTAATCAAATATGTGAGTTGTTGTGTCCGCAATGTAGAGAAATATCAGCAACTGAAGTACATGGTTAGATTACAGTCACATTAAGCTATCACATCAGATACTGCAAGTTATAGGAAAAATTCAAACTGATTATTGCAACTTCGAACCAAAAATATAACAAATTAACAGATTGAAATGTGTTTTAATTACAATTCAAATGAGAACTTCAATATCTAACTAAAATAAAACCCAGTTTGAAATCATGATGTGGATAATTTACAAACAGCAAGAAAAATGTTTTTCTATTTGTTGATACATCCAAAATAGATTTTGACAAAATTATCAAGACATGAAATCTAGTAGAGCTTGAAGTTTGGGAATTATTTGCTACCAATGCATCCATCACTATCAGAAGTATAACAACACTCCTAGTTGCTACTCCCATTCCAAATGACAAACAGATCACACCATGTTTGCAGAATCTGCACAGCCAGAGAGCCAGGTCGGGCCTTGAGAGAATATGTCACCTGGCCACCTTTTACAAGTCTTCATTTACCTTACGTATATTATGAAAATGAAACTATATTAATTCTTGATCCCATCATTCCCCTGGCCTTGTGGATGTAGCAATCCACCCCCCCTCCCATCCCTGCACTCATCAAGCCTGCACACAAGACTTGTGACTGGGATTACACTTCAAATATTTATAGCAAAAAGTAAGTTTCAAACTCATTAAGTTTTGATAAGAGAAGGTTACATTAAATTAAGTGAATAGTAAGGTCATGTAATTAGATGCAAATCAAGCATGATGACACATATTTTGAAAATTATCATGTTCACATTCAACCCTATCTTACCATATATCACAAATTTTCTGTTTCTGAATTTACATTTTACTCCATGAGTATTGCAAAATACTTGTTGCAAATTTATGTCATGTTCCTTCTGTATTATGTAACCATGTCATCTGTATTTTTGGCTAAAGCACACAAAAAATTTTCTTTCAGTTTAAAGTAATTTGATGCTGAACCATCCGAGCAAGCTATTTCACAATATTTTCTCTCGGAATAAGAGTAAATTAATGGCGACAGTACTATGTCACTTCCCATGTACCCAGAAGACTGGGGGAGGTTGGCAATAATTTTCAGAAAAGTGATTATCATGCATTCTCTGATTGAGTTTCCCTCTCTTCTGCAATATTAACAGCATCCTGATAAACACTGATGTACATAAAATGATACAAAACAATAATATAATATATATTTCTCTTAGAGAGAAGGATGGGTGGGCCGGGCAAACAACAAAGTAAAATTTGTGTCAGTAATTTTCATATCCTGTCAATTCCTGAGTGATAGCAAAATATATTTCTAGGTTCGTGAATAAACTGCGATCTTTCAAAAATAATTCAATATATCAAAATTGCTTTAATGCTGATTCGGTTTATATCAAGAACGATCCTCCTTGTCCATCCTCCTTGTCTGTTCCGATATTCTGGTATGAATAAGCAGAGAACAGACGACCAGGACTCTTGACAGAATTAACAACAGTCGGTTTTCTATTTGTCCACTCGATGAATGACTTGTACTTCATGTACAAAGAGGATGATATCGAAACCGTGTCTCCTGGAATGAGATAAACAGAATAAAGTTTTAATTTTGAAGGGATATTCCACATTGTGATGGTACGAAATAGATTACAATATTAGTAAACTGAGTCTCCTAGGATAGGATGAGTGAAGAGATATTCTACACTGTGATGGTACAACCTATAGATAACAATATTAATAAACTGAGTCTCCTAGGATGGGATGAACGAATGGATATTCTACACTGTGATGGTACGACCTATAGATTACAATATTATTAAACTGAGTCTCCTAGGATGGGATGAACGAAGGGATATTCTACACTGT
>KN890365.1:55394-72228 GCA_000934455.1 Apostichopus parvimensis
AAATGATCAGATTCAACTCAGCCTACACACTTTGTAGATTTACTTCCTGAATAAATGACACAAACCGACAGCATCTTAACATGAACAAATCATTAATGCCAAATACAGCATAAAAAAATTGCAAAACTAAATGTATAAGTAGGAGTAACGTCCAAGTAGAACGTTGAAATCGATGTTGTATTTATATCCGTCCTTAATTCTCTTCATGATGATCACAAAAACTAATCATTTTGCATGAGCTTTAATCTGATTCATGTTAGCATTGTACTTGGTCAAAAGATGGAATTTAAACATCCTGACAGAAGATGGGTTTAACAAAGCTACGTAAGGAATAAATTTACAGGTAGGGCAAACTGAGTAGCTTGTAACTTCAAAATAAAAAAACAGGTGGCAATCCACCTGAAAGCTGAACCTCATATGGATATTTTTTCCCTTCAAGTTGGAAGAGACTTTCCTTTGGGCAAAAACTTGTTGATTGCTACTAAATGAAAAAACAAGCCACCTTGCTATAGCCAGCCATGAATGAAAGTTACTTAACCTGTACCAGGGAATAATTTAAGTCTTCAAATTTTGTGTAGCATTTTTGAAGGCACTGAACTTTGTCTTTTATAAAATACTAAGTTTCTTGTGTTGATAAGCACTGCTATACATCTTTGGACTTGTATAGCAACTTCACCACTTTTTGTAGCAATTTGCGATGATGCGATACCGGATGAATTAGTCACCTCGTAACATACATTGTATTGCTTCTAATGCCTGCACCTTTATTCATCCAACCATATCAATGGTCTGACATTCTGCATGGTACTACCACAGCCATCTTTGGACTAAGTGATAGACTGGGCTCGTATTTGGATGTTTATGGTACAGGTCGACAAGACGTGTCTGTATTTACCTCTGGGACTGCTTGAAGGAGAGCCTTTATCTGCGGCTGGCCCCAGAACGGAGATCTGAATAACCAGCCCTGCATCAGCCAAACAGCTTTAGGGTCATACATGGTCATTCCTTTGAATACACCTGCACTGACACTCCTCAGGTAGGAGGGGTCACTAGAAATATGGAAATAAACTTGGTTAATTGGTAGACAAGCTTAAACCTCTCTAATCACGACCCAGAGGTGATTGGATATTATCATTGCTGGTAGGTCTTGTGACATTTCAAACTTACAAAAATTGCTTGAAATAACACAGCATTATTTACTGAGGAAAAAAATAATATATACACTCCTAAAGTGTGAATTGTGAAGTTTATGAAAGACTCGACTAGTTTGAAGTAGAACTATAGGAGTGTTGATACTGCAGTACAACTACTAAACGTTTAGATTTATTTTATGTTTAATTTTAATTAAGAGTACCGCTAATGTTTTTGTAATTACATTACATATGTAATAATTCATCTACTGCATCATCTGATGACCACCTTGGGCAACTTAAACTTATTGCTTTGAATTAAATAGTATTGGTAGCAGGTAAAATGACAGGCTAACAATTGATCAATCAAAAGTTATGCATCAATTCTCTTGCTACCAAATTTCGGGTGGTCGTACTCCTGATTCTGTATAAGGTCAATTACTTAAGTGTACCATTGAATAACAGTTGTTTTTCTGTGGGTTTTTTTTTCCCTTTTTTCTTTTCTTTTGGTGATCAGCAAAAATGTTCATTTATTACATCTCATTACAACATCAAATTTTTGTATGTTTCTACTTATGTATCCAAAATACCCCCTTTCTCAACTCCACCCTTCCATTTTAACCATCCAACCCCCTCACCCCCCCTCCCACCCTTCCTTCTAAGCCCATTGTCTCAATAATATTTGAGATATCTTACCTTGATACAGGAGACATCTCATTAAAGGTATCAGCATTATAGATATGATCCAGATCGCCATACTCCTCCTCTTGCTAACATATAAAAACAGAAGAAACCAATAAAATTTACACCCAACTACTTATTTTTGCTGATGGGGTGAAACAGTTCAGTTATTAAAGGAAGCATCGTACATGTTCAAAGTGTCAAAGATACTCATCAAATGAGGTTACATGGACCCATCACTACTAGAGAATGGGGGAAGGGAGGGGGAGGGGAGGGGTAGGAGGAGGGATGTGGTTAACAGCCACAGCTGCATTCAACTGGATCCTATGTGTTAGTAAGCAGAGTGCCAGACATTAAAATGATAAGCTTACTTACACATGCCTAATAATCCTAGACTTATCTTGGAAAATATACAAAAACTGGATAACACACATGATAAAATACACCTGAAATAATACACATGGTATAATCTTGCATAAAAACAGTACAAGACTGCTACAATTGCCTGCTTAAATTGCCTCCTGGTGTACCTAACAAAAGTAACATTCAAGGATAGGCCCCAAATCAGCCAGCTTTCTGCTGAAAGTTTCTGTGTCACTCCCACATATCACAATGTAAAGCTGGCATGGCTCACAAAATCACAGGATGACACAATAATACACAATGATTATAAAAAAAACATTTGGGCAGCATACCTAATGCATGTACCGTTTACAAAAAGATAAATGATGGGCATGAAAACTCAAACAACTTATAATCCGATCTCAAACCCAGTACCCCTTAGACTGAGACTGTAACCATGTGGTCACGATGTGACGGTGTTACGTCGAGTGAAGTATCACGAGTCCCTTCGACAGGGAATTGATACTACACAGGACCAGGACTTACATATATATCACAATAGATTTATATTGCAACATGTGGAAACAGCAACTACAAATTTCTACAAAAACCTATCCGTTTAATTATCCACCTCAAATAAAATAAAACTGTTAGCAAACTGCTTATCCACTAGAGAGCCTGTGTAAGAGAATGTGTAAAAGTTAGTTGGCCTGACGTTTCGATCCTAGCAGGATCTTCAGAGGCTGAATGACAGGTAATAATCCACCTGAAAGAACATTGTGTTATAAAAATATACAATTTACTAATTAGCATGCTTTACCATTTTAATAAATGCTGCTCCAACCGTCTTGAATAGCGGATCAGTGGGGTCCAGGAAATAGGTGCTGGAAGAGAAAACAACAGAAAACCATTACGATATACATTTGTGGTCTCACAATATGAGCTATGCCTCACATATTTTCTGAACAAGCAAAAAGTGGCAATAAAGAGAAACCACTCTTGAAGAACAATTATGTTACTTGTCACAATGGACAAACATTACATCACAACATGAAAGACTACTCGGTGTCACACATTAAGCAGGAGAATTAAAACACCATCAAACAGACTAGACCAGTGTTTAATACTTAACCTTTTCTGCTACTCGAACCCCTCAGCAGCTGAATAAAAACCTTTTGCTCCCACTTCACTAGCTGTGGATGAATGGTTTGTTCATCAAGTTGTTGGTTATACCTATGGCTTTGTATCCCCTGCAGTGCTGCCTCACACCCCCTCCCCCTCCCCTCAGAGGGGTAAGGGTTTAAGAACCACTGGGCTAGACTACTAAACAACAATAAAATTACATTCCTGTCAGTAAATAATGAGGCCATGCTTTATAGTCAACATATACAAACAACAAGTACACATGCTTTGGCTTACGGCCCTATACCCTATCCAACAACTACTTAAATATTTGCATAGAGGTGCACGAGAAAGTAACCACTTTAAAACAGAGGAATTAAAGGGGATAAGGTCTTGCTTACTGTTTGCTCAGAATATTTTAGTGAAGCAGAGCAGCCAATATCATTTTTTGTCCTTTTTAGTTTTTGGTCGAGTAAAATCGAAAGACCTAGTGCAGGTATTTAGTCTCGTTAAATTCCCAGATATGTTCACAAAACTGATAAGATATGTCTCAGAAATCATCACACATGTTTATATTTTTGTAACTTACCAGCTCAGATTGCAAGTAAAGTGCCCCCAGGGTGATAACTGGCTGACATGTGCATTTGGAAACACTCTGTAGAAGTAAAAATGAAAAACGACATCAACAAGACAGGATGAAACATGTTAGTACACAACTACAGGGCTCAATAAATAAGATCCTTTAACACACAAGTGGGGTAAAGCGTGGCCTGCGAATTCACTGCGGCCCCTACAAGGTTTCAAATCTCTGTTATTTCGACCTGCAGCATGTTATGGCAAAAGAAAATCAGTTCGGTGAGTGTGTATCTAGCTGCCAAGGTCCTGCTTCTGACAGGTTATTTCAACATAACAGATGGACGATGTGCCTCTAAACATTTCTGATCTTTTATTCCACCATATAATGTGAGATTCCCATTTCACAAGATCTAGGTATAATCCTAAGTTTTTTGGTCTGCAAATTGGGTACAACATTTCCATGTGGCCCGCGAGATCTTTTTAATGCCCATTCCTGCTTTTAAGCAATTCAATATTAGTTCTAGATATATGCTACAATGTCAAAAATGGTAACCCAAAGTCAAACTTTGGCACCATGTTCTTCTAATATGACACTTTCAAATACAGTACCACTCTGAGATATTTTATCAACTAATTTGTACAAACAAAGTTAGAAAGAAGTTAGAAAAATACATATCCAAATACCACTCTCGGATATTCCAATCCCCTAATTTGGTCAAACATTCCTAAAGAAGTTAGAAAAATTCCTGATGGTGACAAACTCATGGACATGGACCCTATTGAAAAGGATATTTAAATAATCCACAGATGCAGCAAACTTATTAATTTCATTTTTTTTGGGGGTGGGGGGAGAGGGGGGAGGGAGGGGAAGGGGAAGGGAGGGGGTTAAGGGGTTGGGGAATGAAGACAAGTCTTAAAACACGAGAAGTAAGAATGAAATGACAGACCTTTTGAAACTTCCTGGGACATGACCAGCGAATCCCGGAAGGACAGGAATCATTCCAAAAGATTTCATCCGGCGCAGAATCTGTTTTTGAAGAGCCAAGTCAGAATCAAGCCAAGACTGAGGGAGGGGACCTCCCCAGGACCTGATATTACCCATTCTTTCCCTGTATAGGAGGATAAAACAATGCAGAGAAGAAAAATAAATAAGTATCATTCTGAATTTCTGAGTCAACATCAAAGCATAGAAATTGCAAGTTTGACCTCAAAAGGAGCAATTAACACATTTCATGGGACATATTCTATAAAACTGGTATAGATACAAAACATAACCTGTACTAAATTTGTGTCTTTCTTTGTAAGATTATGATGACTTAAAGTCAGTCTTGAATATTCATGATCCTCATTATACAGTAAAACTCATGTTATCGGGACCTCTCTCTTCCTAATCTTATATTATCTCAATCTAATATAACACCATCCATTACTGTATAATAATACACATCAATCGTCACTAAAGCATTGTGTTAAAAGTCGAGGCTGAGGGGGCTGCAGCATCACTGCAGCTATTCTGTGCAGGACATCATCCTTCATGCTCTTCAGGCTTCACACAATATTCCCCGCTGCTGGTCGGCAGAAATCGTTTTTATTGCTTGACATCTAGAATCGGCCTAGTTGCAGCTTTTCTTTTTGACACAGTATCTCATCAAATTGTACTGTGATTAACATTCTCCTAACTTTACAGCACAAAATGGCACAGAGTAAATGCTGACACACTTTATAGTGCTGTATTTACACTTTATGAAACACACTGTATTATGCAAGGCCCATTAAAATAACATAGTATCCTCTAGTATAGGAATCTAGAGTATCCAGATATCTTTTATAGGCGGACATACTCTCTTCTCAACAGTTCTACAACATCCAGCGTTTTACCGTTTTACCATACATTTACCATACATTTACCATACCATACCATAGGTTTACCATACCATACGTTCTGACACACTCAAGTATGTAATGCATTCAATCAATTAAAAAGTATTGCCAACTCTGAATTCCAGATTTTTGTTAATCTGTCAAACTTTTGATAGTTTTCAATACAACACTACATCTTAAATAGTCATTCTTTGACTAATAAAGCCCAAAATGCTAATGAATTACTGTTGCCTGATTGATTAGTTGGAGATGTGAACAGCTATCATACCAGGCTAGAAATGCTGGACCTCCAAAGTGTTTGTCCAAATCCTCCTGAGTAAGCCCCATCTTGAGGTAGACCTTCTGCCAAATGGCCTCTTGACCATTGAATGCTAGTGGTAGATTGAAACCATTCAGGGCCATCCAATCAATCTCCTGTTCCCAACGGGTCCAGTTCCACCAGGTGAACGAATAGCTGGCTGTACAGACGTTCTGATAGTACCTGAATCTGTGTTTGATAACCCAATATTTGAAGGAATCAGTGGTTGCCAGATAATGTGACACTTAGTCACAGGAAGGCAAACAATTTTGTCCGAGAACTGGTAGAACGGCCTTAAGGGGAAGGAGAGATTCGTTCACAAGTTACCTGCCATCCACACAAGAAGAACCCCCCCCCCCCTCCCCAACTTCACCTTTTCTTAGCAATGGATGTAATACCAACATTAGGAAGAGTGTTCAATACTGATACAGAAGGGATGGTTCAAAAATGAAAACGTGAAAAAATAAGTAAATGTATTAATTAGTTATAAAAATAACTACAAATTCCTCCCTTTCCTCCGAAATGAAACCATGTTGTTACATATCTCAGCTTGCAGTGCTATACATAGTAGAAACAGAAGCACTATATGTGAATGTGACACTAGTCTGAAAATCAAGGGTCGCAAGAAACATAGGGCAAATTATTGCCAGAACTTCTGCTAGTAAACATCTTCCTCCCCCCGTTACCTTTGAGGACTTGTGACGTTAACCTGACCAGATTTGATGACAGGAAACTTGCCAGGATCTGGAAGATGTATTCGATTCCCTGACCATGAAATGTGTCCTCCAAACAAGTCGGTCAAGACATAGTAAAAGCCACGTGCTGCAGCTACTCCGGTATTACCTTTGATGGAGATCCTCGAACCATTTGAAGTCACCTTTCAATACCAAACATGAATATTCATTAGCAAAACAATCCCCTCCTTAAAGGGTGTGAAGACTAGCGCAAAAAGAAACGTCTAATGCCGGTAATTTGACCTAGTTTCGAATGAGGTGTAACAGAAGTGTTAAACACCACCATCAATCCCAGAAAAAACACACACAGCTTGCTACTGTTGGTAATTAGACACTAGTGTACAATCAGTACATACAGCTGCGGTCAATACCCACAGCACAGTGTATAAACGATACAGCGATGGACATCTCAGGTCCAGCTAAAGATAACAATTAAGGTATCACGTTTCATAACTGTCTGCATTTTGTAGCGACACGAACAAAGCGTCACTTGCAAGCAACAGAAAGTTAACATTTTCAGATGCCCGCAAGCAGTCTTCAATGCTTTTAAACAAGTTGATAAATTATGTAGTCATTACATGCTGCAATTAAAGATTTTTTACACAATCTAGAATATGTGCAGCTGGACTGAGAATATAACAATGTGATGTGATATGTTCTTGGTGGTTAGGACTGTAAAGTCAAATTGTCTTTTAAGATCTTCAATATTGGTAGTAAAACTGTTTGTTGAATTCTGAACATGGATAACCATTATCTGATTTTCTAGCATATTTTGGAGTAATGCTGATGCCTGTAAAAGCTTGATTTTTGTACATTGTTGAAAAGAGTAAAACTGATGGATTCTCTGTAAAAGTAGTCCCAATATACAGATGCCATCATTCCTTCTAGCTAGTCTAAGATCTCAATAACACAATTAGCTACCTCACCTCCGTCTACCCCAATCCCCACCCCTACCCCACCCTTCCATGTTACTGACTACTCCACCGTCACAATGCATTTAAGCAAAGAAGAATCAGATAATTAGCCTACACAGACTCACAAAATTGGTCCGCTCTAACTTTCCACCCTTAACCCCTCCATATGCCCCACACGTACCCCCTTCCTTCCCCCTCCCTCCCTCTCTCCTCCCTTCAAGAAAAAAGGCAACATCTAGTCTAACATAGTAAGCAAACATGGTCTCATATGACTATGACAATGTTCCTAACCTCATAGTTGTCTAAATATGAAGAATTAGTAAGGGTTACTGCGACATCAAACTCTGCAGCTCGCTTCCCTACAAAACGTTGGATGAGAACTTTGACTGCATCAGCTTGATCAGCTGCAGGTGTTTTACTCCGCAGGACATCCAATGCAGGAAACTCTACAGAATAGTGAAAACGATAGAAAGTAGCCAATAAAAAAACATGTTTACTTCTGAATAGGTAGCTGTGTTTCTTAACATTCACCAAACAGTTACTCTCTGGGCTTTAGCTATAGCCACCTGTACAGTTGTCTGTTAAATGACATGACCACTGATGGACAAAGAAGGAAAGTGTCTGGATTCTTGGATATATAGTGGAAGTGCATGAAATATGTCTAGACCTACATGCACTGAGAAGAGCAGATCGGTGGAAAGGTGTCTTAAATTCATTAATAGATTACAAACAAGGTTCTAGCATTACACATATGTGAAGTACATTAAATGTTCTTGCTTTTGTTATGTATCCCTCAAGTAGTGCACATAAACCCACGCACTTCAATCCCATCCCCCCCCCCTCGACCCCCGCCCCCTTCTGTTTCTAGCTGAAACACTGAATGGAAAGAAGTACATGTTAGTATCTTTAACATATTGGAATCCATCTTTTGATCCAGTTTATTAGGAAGTTATAGATATTGCTTGGCATTGAGTATGGTCACTGTTGGTAAATCAGACAGTTTGACCTAACTACCCTAGGGCTACGTTATACCAACCTTTTCCATGGAGAACAGGAACAGCTGTCATACACAAGAAGAAGAGTAAAATGTACATGATTGTGTTTGTTAGATCTTTACACAAAGATGTGTTTCACTGGCACTGTGTAGAAGAAGAAAGGTAGGTTGAACTCAATGCAAGATCATACTACAGATTGATATGGTTACCATTGGTATTAACTTTGAGCATTTAACATGCTATACCCTGTACAAAGGAGAGTTACATGTAATAAGGCAAACTCAACCTGCACAGCCAGAATATTTTGCTTTGAATATGACATCTAACCTTAAATGGATACCACCAACAGCAACGTACATTACATGCAGGCTGAGTTCCTCATTTCATATTTCAATTTTCAAAGTGATGTTAGCTTGTGGCCAACATGGTCAAAACTGTACAAGTTATGGCTAAACTTGGAAAGTCATTTTTCACCACTGTACCGTAGAAATTTAATTAAAAATTCACATCGGCTGCCAATGTCAATGTTACAACTGTCAACGGATGACACCTTCCTTATACAGGCTGACTTTACTCAGATACAATGAACTCTGAATTGCCTTGTGATTTCCTAAAATAAAAGTCACTTTGGAATTGATATTGGTCAAAGAGAAAACTTCAATGGATTACAATGAGCATGATCAAGTTGCTTGATCTGTTCTGATATGCCTAGTCTACAAGTGATTAGGCTAATGTGTTGCTAGAGTGTCAGGAATAACTTGAGCAAGGTGCCCTTTTCCGGTCGCACCAAAACGTAGGAATAGGTGCCTGTACAGTATGTAATGTAGTTGATACATTGTTTGTTCAGTTCGGGAAAGGCCAAGGATTGCAAATATGAAACACAAAACAGTCTTGCAGAATATGCAAGTCATATCTTCAATCCTGATAGAATTATTGAATTACTGTCCTTTCCCTGAGTTTGAGAAAGGGGACAAATCATCCTATAGGCTTAGCCTATCCTACCCATCTTCTTTATCTTATAAGCCCTGACTGACTGAGTGTTTCTGCATGTCCAATTCTCATAGGGTAGGCTACTTGTTTTTTTTTTATTACAAGGAATAAAACTTAATAATAATCATGTTTTTCCATGGCTGGTTGGAACAGTTTCATTTTTTAATCATTGTTCAAAGTTATGAGCCTAACATTTAGGCCTATTGTGCGATAACTGGGTAAACAATGTACATACGGGTAGGCCCTGAGTCCTCACATGACATTCTATCTTCTGTTGGAGTAACAAGTCCATACGAGGGATGGTCTATGCCCCAATACAGGTCATTAAGTGAACACCCGAACCGTTAGTCGTTACTACTTACATGAACTGATATTTAAAAAATGATTGCAAGCATAAGAACAGGCTGAAGTAGAAATTTAACACTGTAATGAGGTGAGTCTGAAACGGTGTTTTTATTTTCGCCAGTGTGTTGGAACTTTACGATGTTTACACAGCTCGACCCAGGTACCGACTTGCTTATAAGTTGTAGCAAGCTTCCTTTTACAATTTTAAAGTTTGAGCTCTTCAAACTTGATTGACAGGATTGAGTTACGCCTACAATACTCCTTGGTCTGTACTTGTAACGCAGAGTTCTTGTAAGAGTTCTTGGGTGGGCGTGGCAAATTATTTTGTGGAAAGTAGGGAGATTTCAATTTGCTATTTGCAAATTTGAAGGTGTGACACATTGCTGTGATTCAGGCACGAAACGCTTAGCATTTACTAACGTGGCACAATAACGTTGCAACTGTGCAGCGACAAGGATGCAGTCCCTTTAGACATTTGAGGTAACATGGGCTTAGGGAGTCACTTTTAATAAGACTTTAACAATTACTTTGTAAGTGTAAATAGGGAGTAGTTGTTTAAACTTCTTTATTGTCACAACAGCAGTAGGATTAGAGACCAACCCAAAATAATGCCACCTGTCACGGCAACTATTTACTTTAGGCCTAAGTTGGCCTAGCCTACATTGAACTCACAAGTTACAGTACGCATGTAGTAGAATTAACACAACAGTTAGTCATTTACACTGTATCCAATCTTGGCAGACAATATGCAGCATAGTCTAAGTAGAGTAGCACCGTTGAATGAAAAATGACGCACTTAACCAGCTTAGCCTTAATATTTTGTTTAAGTACGACATCAAGCCATGTATGGAAGAACATCACCAGAATCAGTACTGTAACACTACAGTAATGTTTTACTTTGAGCTACTTCGATCTTGCCGACCACTGAATAACTGACAGATTTCAAAGGTGAAGTGATGTTCAACCTAACGTTGGCTGACAATAAATAGTTAACATTTAAGTTAGGCTTGCCAACAGAAAATTACCGATTCAATTCAAATGAAACTTGAGAAAAACGATGGCTGTTATGAAACATTTATAGAGCAGCAAGTTGAAGGTCTGCTGTATATAGACACCAACTATAGCACACTACCATGGAAAAGTTTCTTGTGATTATGTAATCATCTGCATCGCCTGCCACATATTTTTCCTTGAGGGTTTAGTGTGAACGCTGTATGATTAACTACACCAGGGAGCTGCTACTCTAACATATTTCCATGCAGTGTACACATTAATACAAATAGCCTAAAGGTGTTAGGAAGCTATGCAGGCTAATTGTTGAGCCTGAGGTCGATTTACGACCGTGGCAGGTCAATTACATAATCACAAAACTTCCTAGCATAGCGTGCTATAATTGGAGCCAATAAAGCAGATCTTTAAGGTAATGTTTTGTTATACATGTGATCATGTTTAAAAGTCATGCCAACAAGTTTAAAAGCTGAAATTATAACATCCTTTGAACATATTTTGATTTGCTATGAACTTGTTCTTTCCCTATCAAAACTAATTTCCAGTTTGCTGTTTAATGAAAGCCAGTGATTAAGTTTCATTGTCTTTGTTTTGCTCTATTCTTGTCCATTACTTTCAATTCAAAGGACATACGAGAGATGAAGGAAGGAGGCGGGCAACTCTGAAAACACAACATCGTCTGAGGAGACTATATTTGTCACAGATTTGGATTTTAGAAATTGTTTAAAGATAAAAAATCATTCAAGATGACAAAGACACAATATTTGATATTCCTTTGTGGAATGGCAAACTTTATAAATGCAGCTGACCGAGTCATCATGCCAATTGCCATCGTACCTATGTCAGATCTTTACAACTGGGATCTTAAACTCCAAGGATGGATCTTGAGTGCGTTTGCCTATGGCTACATCAGCAGTCAGGTTAGAGAACTTTCATGTTTCAATGCCATGGTGTTAATGCTTTATTAAATTGGTATGTTAACTAGCTTCCAAATCATGAATGTGTCGTCTCGGTGGTCGGGACATTTCATGCCCAGGAATAACAACCAGGACTGCTACCCTGATGTCAGTGAGATAAGTTGTTTCTGGTGCAATATAAAAAAAACATGTTTGTTAATATCAGGTTAGCAAAACTTTACCCCACTATTTACTCTGTAGTTACTATTACACTAGAAATTATCTTGACCAGGTGATATTGCAGAGGACAGTACCTTTGTGTGTAATAAATGAAATCTATGACAATTGCTGGCAATGAGTATGACAATGTTCATGAGTTAAAACGTATTTTTAGTTTTGCAGACTTAGACAAGAATTTTCGAAGCACTAAATGTGTTATTGTGGGACTGTGATATCAAAAAACTTTTCTGTTCCATGTTGTAAACGACTGAAACGTGTAACTTGCCATTTGTAGTATTGGGATGTTGGAGGGGGGGGGGGGTTGCCTTCTTGGGCTGAAAGGTAATACAAACTGTTTCAAATTGACAACTGCTTTTGTTTGGTTCCAAATGCTACTGTAAACTTGAGATATAAATTGTAAATTCCACAACTTTCTGATGCAATAAGTCAGTTTTTTCTTCTTTTTTTTCTCTATCTCTTTTTGGTGTATTAATCTTCATGTTTCCTCTAACATGTTTCTAGACATCTTTGTTCGTTATATCGAAAAGCTTCTTAAAGATATTAGTCAAATATTTCTGTCTTATAATTTATAACAATATGTAATCATTTACCACATCTATAGGTACTTGGTGGTAAGGCAGCCCAGCGTTTTGGAGGCAGGGCAGTTCTGGGCATTGCTGTGGCATGCTGGTCCTTAGCAACTTTCATCACTCCTGCGATTGCCTCTCAGGTTCACGCAGTCATCTTTACCAGGATCATACTGGGATTCGCGGAGGGCTTTTGTCTTCCGACAATTTTTCATGTCTTTTCCAGCAGCATATTGTTAGAAGAGCGTTCGAAGGCTTTCGGATATTTAGTGGCAGGTGGCTCTGTGGGTCAATGCTTAGCGTCAGTGGTAAGATATTTCCTGGTTTCCATGACAATTGCAATACAATCGTGATGTCATGTATGTGTGTGCGTCATTCCTTGCTTGCGGACTTGATATCTCAAGAAGAGAAACATCAATGGATGACATACTTGGTATATCTATGCTCTGATATTTTGATTTAATAAACCCTGTTGTTTTCGGTGGTGCTAAAAGGTCAGCAGAGGTCAAAGGTCAAGACAAATCTATAGAAAGAGTTTGATGTGAAATGCTTTTACAAACATTATATCATATGAAGGAAAACTTGCATGGGTGTCAATACTCAGTATGTTGATGGGGATATTGACTACAAGAACTTGATTGTTTTCAATAAGGTCAAAGGTCATGTGAGGTAAGTTTGTTAATGTAATATCTCAATAGTGGAAGTTGGTTCAGATTTTATACTTGTTATGTGGATATCAGTATTGAGTAGCTAAGCTTCCAATGTTGTATTCTTTAAAGATTCCATATTATGTCGACAAAATTCTCAATGCCTTTGCACATTGTTGTTACGTTGTCTTCCTATAATATTATATGTTATCTGAATTTTTTTCCCCCAAGATGTTTCCATCATAGCAACAGGTACCAAGTGGAGAATATTGTATACTACTTAATACACTGCATGCAATATTAGTGTGTGATATTATGTACATTTCGATTTGTGTTCTTCTTTATAGATCTGTCCATATATGAGCTGGCCTAACATGTTTTACACATTTGGTGCTATCGGTCTCGTATGGGTCGTTCTCTGGTTTATGTTGTATAGCAAGAACATGGAGAGTCTGACCTCTGACCCACAGAAGCTCATGGAACAAAAGGTGGGTGCAATTTAGCCCAGTCTGGTATATTACCATGGCAACACTTACAGACTTACCAAATTTGAAAGTTTTGAAAAGTATTTGTTAATGTTCCCAAAGATGCGTGCATAGTGTAAACTGATACAACCCTGTTGGTATCGACATATTTTTGACTGCCATAAAATAACATGTACAAGGTTCACAGATACAGGATCTGTTTAGAGTTTCCAAGTAGGTGAATTTCAGAGCATCACTGTATTCTGTTAGCTTTTAAGTCAGCAAAAAGACACTGAAAAGGACACAAATTTTGATATCCTGAAAGATAAATTTAATTGCTTTCAGAGATAAAGCTCAATTATAGTTGCTTATTAGGCTATGAAACATAATTCAGTAAATTAATATTATTTCAACAGTAACAGATCACCCTTTCCTGTGTGCCTCATAAACTGTTTCCAACTTAAACCTTCCAAAGAAAAATATCTATCTCAAATAAACAGTAATTTAAAACATGAAGGCAGTGGTATTCATTGGGAATCCTAGAAAACTATCACAGGTGTTTAGTTTTCTATTGACAAGAATGCTAGCATATTTTGGGTCGCATGTTCTGTAGAAATCTTTACCTCTCAATGAAGCATACCAACATCTAACTTTAAGGTCAACTGCCAAGATGGTGCCACACAGACTCAAACTGAATATGTTCTGAATATGTTCTGCTTTTTTCTCCCTGTTTTCTTGTAGGTCGATACCACAGATCAGGTCAGTTGGAGGAGTTACCTATCACATCGCCCTCTCTGGGCTATATACACGGCTCATTTCTGCATGAATACCTCGAATTATATCATCAGCACCTGGCTGCCGACGTATCTCCAGAAGACACTGGGAGCTAACCCACGTGACGTCAGTTTCACTGCGTTGCCTTTCATTGCCAACTCCATCGTTGGTGTAGGTGAGAACCAGCTATTTCTCTTAGTTTTTTCCGTTAACAGCAGGTCTTTGGTTTTAATATCGATTGTTGTGACATAAAAAGGCATATATATTATGATCATGTTTATTTGTTATTTATTTGTTTATGTACTTATTTGTTCATTCTTATTTGGGAATTTTCCGTAGTATTCCTCCACTCCCCCCCCCCCCGAATGTTGACAGAAAGTGTAAATAGTATCCAGCTGCCAGCATTAAGATTTTGTCTTCTCTATTTTACCCAAACTTGAAAGGAGATTGAAATGACTTTGTCATGTTTCAGTGTACGACATTCAATGTAGTTATACGACCTGTACGATGGAATAAAATTGAAAGTCAAACAGATGCGATATGTTCTGTAGTGATCAAATTTATTTGAACCAAGGCAACGTTTCTCTCCCCCTCGCCCCTTCCTCCTGCCCCCTTCAGTTAGGTCAGATGTCACTTTCATAGGTAAAGGTTAATGCCATCTTTCATTCATTGTTTTCTTACAGAGGCTAATTATAATCTCGTTTAATTTTCGGCTTCTTACACTTACCAGTAGTTCTCATGTATACTCCTCATGTATAAATTTAGTAGTGGATATGCAAACCAGCTACTCTAAATTTGTATTACGTTGTTTCTTTTACAGTTGCTGGCCACAGAGCTGACTTCCTCATAGCTAAAGGCAGCTGGACTGTTCTATCCGTCCGCAGGTTGATGACAGGTATTGGCCTCCTGGGCCCTGCGGTCTTCGTTCTGCTCTTTGGATCCGTCTCCAGTGTTGCTGTCGCTATAAGGTGAGCCCGAGAATAAATCTCGCTTCTTTTAATGTAAACCAAACACGATTGCAATGCAGATATAAATAAAAAGAAGAAAACAAACTGAAATATTTCTATAACTTGTTTGAAAGACCAAAGACATTGTTGTTCAGTATTTCATAGAGATCTCATGAGCTTAAAATCTGTAAAGCATATAAAGTAAATGCCAGATCAACCACTTTACAAGGTAGAAATACTTTTGCCTCCCACACACAGCCTTGTTCTGACTTTGCTTACAGTATCTAAGAATTTTCCGCAGAACCCCTCCCCCCACTCTGCCAAAGTTTTTGCTGACCCCCGGGTTGAGCAGCATGGTCTGAAGTGACTGTAATAACCGAGTGTATGGTTAAGCCAAACGTCTTTCATGATTTTCTTATATTGTAGCAGGGGGTCATGTAACCTTGAATCCAACCATACAGGCCTCAACCATGAAATCTTAAACTCAAAACTTAAACTTCTTCTTCTCAGTTATATTTCCATTTCACTTGGTCTCTGTGCATGTAACTCTGCTGGACACCTCAGTAACCATGGCGATGTAGCTCCACACCATTCTGGCATCACGTTTGCAGTTTCGAATACTCTTGTAAGTAGGAGGAGCATCATTTCTCTGTTCGATAATAAACTTTGAATAAATGGTAAAGGGACTTAGGTTTTGATCCTGGCAGGATCTCTTCCAAAGGAGAACTGCTCGAGGCTCTGAAGAAGATTCTGTTAGGAATGAAATGTCAGGCCATGTGACTCTTAGTGATAATACCTACACAGGCTTTTTTGCAGTGGAAAATCAGTTTGTTAACAGTTTCATCTCTCATCGATAACTTTGACATTCGTAGGACATTTCATAGCATAATTATGATGTTAAACACTACAACAGCTGATAAATTATGGAGATTGTTTATAAAATGACAATTTTGCTACGCACATGCAAAGATTTGTGCCAGCGTGTGTACACAAAAACTTAGTATTTTGAAGATTTTAGTTGGCAAGCAAAATGTATTACCCTCAAAAGTGTTATGCAAAATGTAACCACTGAATTATACTATAATAACAGTTAGTCTTAGTAGGTGTTTGGTTCTGACTGTCTGTGTTTACAAGAAACATGAAGACTTATTTATGCTAATCCCAATTTTTAGCTCATACCAGCATGCTGGTGTGAGCTATTGTTACAGTGCGGCGTCTATCACTCTATCACTCTATCACTCTATCACTCTATCATTCTATCACTCTATCACTCTATCACTCTAT
>KN890366.1:0-10286 GCA_000934455.1 Apostichopus parvimensis
CCCACTCATTGCCCCTTTTTCGAATCCACCATGACGAAGAGACTTCATATGATAAACACAGACTATGCAGTCTATGCTCTATTGCACAACAGAATATCAGTTTTCTGTAGTCACTAAACTCTCATTTAACAAAAAAACAAAACTACTCTTAAGGTTGCTTACCTGACTTCACCTAGGCAAACACTACAAATAAGGAATCTGAGCTTGTCAGCTGGGTTCGGGTCCTCTTTGCTGCTCTAAAAATACCAAAAGAACAAAAGGGAATCTTTATTCTCCAGTGTTTCAGAATGCTGTAATGTACATAAATATTCAGGTAAAACTTAAAAATCTGCATACTATGTTGTCAGGTCCCTTTTTCAATCAAATTCTACTTGAATATAAGTAAAATGTCAAAAATTTCTCTCGACATACTGAACCTTCCCTGATCCCTCCAGGGCTGCATGAAATGAGATGGGTGGGGGGAGGTTGGTGATCCTTTAAGGACTGGGTCTTCATGGTATTGCTACTCCTTACAGGTAATCCCTCCCCACCCCCCCTGCCTCCCCACCCACCACCTCTCCTAACCAAAGCAGAGGTGTAGGATCATGACCAAGTACAGCTTTGATTTTTCCATTGGCGAGGACAGTCCAGAGGTCGCTACAGCCAATGAGGTACATAACAAAAATCCCCTTCTCATTAATAATTTCTTTGCTACATATCTAACTTTATTTATTGTATTTCCCAGCAAGTTTTTCTGTTGCTTAACTTGTAAACACTGACTGTACAGTATATACAGTAAAATATGAAAATTTGTAGCTTTTGGTATAGTGAGGGGAGTAGCCAATGTCTGACCGATCGGGAAAGTTTTACTCCCTCTAAATTCTTTCCTCTCCTCCTTCTCTGTATATGACATTAATATGACCCTTGTTTTGAAGAGAAATTTATCAAATTATTTTGTACAAATTAATATCCAGCTGAACAAGCCTTCCCAGACCATTGACTGTGTAACATTTATGGCAGAAACTGCAAGGATTATATTCTTATAATCATGTTTCTTCTTGACATTGTTATCAAAAAGATTCAGCATCTTTTTTCTTTATCTTCTTTTTAACAGCTCAATAATAAAAAATGAATTAAAAGAAACATCTAACTATGAATTGTGTTTATGATGTTCAACACTTATGCAGGGGAAAATAACTATAGGGTTAAAGCCATTTAAGATTATAATTTGCGAGTGCCATATAGAAACTTCCCATAAAATGATAAAGCCTTTATGAAGGATAAAGTCATTATGCAAATTAATTTGACAACATCACATTATAGTAATTTAATTTACATAGAATAAGATTTATTCAACATGAACTGTTTTGTAATTCATATTAGAACAACAACAATTTTGTTCGTATCTTTCAAGGGTAGATTAATAATTTGTTTGTTATTGTCACTTTTTTTCAAATTTAATTTTGACTTTATTTTATATCCTCACATTCAACTTACAGTAATACTGTACTTCTTTAGCTGACCAAGTAAATGGCAATGGAATAAAAAGGATAAAAAAGTTCTGATGAGAAAGCGGTAGACAGCCTTTCTGTATTATTCCCAAGATCTATTATGTCACACCCATGGTGTCTTCTAATTTACAGAAAATATCCAGCTTTGAGAGAAAATATTAAAATATATTTGGACAAGTGCCAAAGAAAAAAATCCACAGCAATAAATACAGCAATTTTAAATGACATCATCGTGTAACATGTGACTTTCAATTTTTTGTGTTGTTTAATATGACTAATTTACGATATTTATATTCTGTAACGGAGATGGGTTTCCAAATGCTGAATCTAAAATATAAAACCTCTTAACATTTAATGATGCTAAATGATCTAAATGATGGTACTGGTTTCAATGCCAACATTGTCTGCATTGTACTGGACCTTCAAAATATGAAGAAAAAAAAGAAGAGAAAAAGAGAAAAGCAGGGAGCTGCTACTGTATTTGGAGAAATTAAAGGCACCCTTAATTCTTTTTACACTATGACATCACAGATTTACCCCCCCCCCCCCAAATGACAGCACCCAGACTTTTTAAACTAGAATATCTTCCCACAAGAAGCAAGATTTTTGTTACCTTTCTGAGAGCTTTGTTTAACAATCACAAATGAATTCTTCAAATATGATACATACGATGGTTGGTTTTGTGTCACCTTTTTGTTTGTGTTTTCATGTCAAGACAATTTGCTAAGATGTGCTTCTCAATTTACATATAAATTAAACTTTTATGTATATAATTTTTTCATGACACCTTTTTATCTCAGTAGAAGAAGGCAAAATTAACAGAGGTTGTGTCTACTTGCTGTTCCAGTGAATAAACTCTTTACAGTATGAACTTGGGACCTACTTTTGACAACCTCCACAAGTTCATTGTAAGGTCATTGGACTGACCTCGTTTTAATTGACATGGAAGAGATTCCTGACAAACTAACCTCAGGAGTATTGATAGCTTACTCTTGTTGTTCTTGGTAAACCCTCTCTTCCCCTTTGGTCTGTCATGCAGTGTACAGCAACTATATTTATCCATGTCTATTTTTCTTTAATTTAAACTGACCACCTACAAATGTTATACCAATGTGACTGAACCAGCTGATAGAGGTCAAAATGAAACCATCAGATGATAAGAGGCAGCTAGATGATAAGAGGCAGAATCCATCCTCCAGGATACTGTACAGTATACTTGGTGCAGACATACAGTATCATATACAACTCTTGAGATAGAGTGTTTCTGAATCAAATGCAAATTCGGGAAATTCAGTCGGCTTGTTTGCATTTTACAGAACCAAAACCAACCCGATCATTACTAAGAGATAGAAGGTATTTTTCAAAGTACACACCACGATGGGGTTTGCGTATTATTTGACGTCATTTGATATCTGAGAAGGTAACTTCATTCAATCAATTCCAACTTGACTTCTCATGCCAAATGACAGATATTGAGTGAGATGTTGGTATCCTCTCTACTACTATAGTAGTATTGAAACTTTACCAGAGTCAACTTCATAATGGTTGTTTTAATGAGATGGGGGGGGGGGAAGGGTGGTCATGGGAGATCAACAATTCTGTCTTTTGAATGAAGAAGGTTGTTTTTAGAGCACTTATGGGTGAAAATACGATAAGAGTCATTACTTTGTAATTCTATTACTAATAGAGCATTGTTGTATCTTGTCATAAATCTTCAGTCGCTGTATACTGTAGTTATACATGTATAATGATTTCTGTGAGCATGACATGTTTTACACACTCTTCCCTCCACTAAAGTTGGCTCAAGATCCTGTAACTAGAAATTGTGAGTTCCAATTTCTAGCTATCAGACAAGATGTCCCATTAAGTTACATGTAGAAGATAATGGTATGACTTCCATCACATGTATCATAATTAAACACACATCTCACCTGGAAGGGAGTCACCTTCTGTCAGACCGCATAAAGGCTTTCTTTCAACCGGAATAAAACATTATTCTAACCCAGCACCTTTCTTGTGTAATACTAAAAAAAAAAGCACTTCATGTTTCACCGCCTTTCTATAAAATAAAATATATCGCTTCTTTTTTGGCTAAAGTGTCCTTAAATCATATAAGTTTATTTTTTTTCCCCCTCCCGCCTCACAAATGAGAATTTCTCTTGGCCTTCCGTAGAGCTAATTTTATGCCTCCTCGTACACACAAAGTAGGTCATGAAATGGGAGGTGAACAGACCTTCCCTCGTCGTCATCGTTTAAACAAACATGTTTTTCATTTTCTTTATCTTTCTTTTGACCTTTTCTATTAAAGCTTCCCAAGCTGTCCTGTTAACAAACACATCTTAAATTGATTCCTGCTTGAAAATCCCTAATGAAAAGATGTTCCACAGAGACCATCAATTCAATTGATTTCACCTGACAGAGAATGAATTATCTTCTTCTTTTTTTTTTTATCATCTCTCTGTCCCTCTCTTGAGAGAAGCAATTAACTCTTACAAGTTCAAACCTATGATGCAAACAACATCTATTCTATCATAGGCCATTTTGATTGAGATGTATTTACAAAGATATCTGGAACAGCATACATGTGCAGTCACCAAGACCGATAGGGTACAAATGCTTCTCATTTTACTTCGAGAGTGGAGTAGACTGTGCAGTATATATATACAGTATGTCTGATCCAACCAGGTGTGTCTTTGGTTTCAAATATTTGACCCTTCAGTGAAGTTCACCTACAAATTCTTGATGGTTGTTCCATTTAAATTTGCATACATATTAGATTCACCATTGAGTGAAAGTAGATCTATCAGGACTAATTGTAATGATGAGATGTACAGTGATGTACAGTGCCATTAAGAATGTATTTATTAAGAACAGGAATAAGTAGGGCAAATTATTAGAGATCAGACGCACACAAAAGAATAAATTGCTAATAAAAGAGAAGAGGTCCACCAAATGTGGAGCTAATTGAAGTGATTAGGCCCACCCAAAAGTAAAGCTAATAAAGGAGATATGGTGGTAATGATATCTGTAATTGGACTACTAATGGTGGAGATGATTTCTACATATACAGTATACTGTATATATATATATAAGTATCTATATAAGTCTCACATCACCGGCCTCAACAAATACTTGGGACCCCTAAACCACTACCAGTTCTACCAGCACATGCAACCCGTTCTTCCTAATCTTTGCTCCTTAATCCGCTTTTCTGTATTATATATAGTCATGGTTTATATGGTTCTATTTCCATCAATGCAACTTACACTTATCTATCGTCATACTTTCATTGTGTTACATTTTCTACTTTTCATTCCACTGCCAAGTATTGCTGACAAGGTCCCAGGGGGGACTGAAAATTCCAATATATTTGATGAAACATTACTCCTTATTTGTCAATTGTGAGTCATATCTTATTTCTCTGCTTATATACATGTAAAAATTACAAAATAAATATAGATATGTAGCTCAATTTGTAGAGACATATATCCATTAGTAGCCCAACTACAGATATCATTACCAGCAAATAAGTAAATGTAAATCAAAGACCAACGGACACACTTTTAAGTAGATCTATCTGTAGAAAAAAAAATCCACCATTAAGAGCCGTATATCTCTTGCTGTAGATATCGGCTCAAACAAAAATTAAATCTTATTATAAAGGTCAGATCCACCAATTAGGTAAATCTAATTGTAGTGACCATGTCCACCAAACGTAGACCTACTGTACTTATAAATTTGGTGAGATTAGAACTGCCATTTGTAGCTCCCACAGAACTTACTGTAGTTATCAGATCAAACAGAAATAGATATTATTAAAGATCAGCTCCACCGTTTGATCTTTTATTAAAGTAAATCATATTATACATATCATATCCACCAAATTTATCAACATAAATTTATCAAAGTCAATTTATCAAAGTCAATTTATCAAAGTCAATTTATCAAATTTATCATAGTAAATCATATTATACCTATCATATCCACAAAATTTATTACTTTTTCGCAGTAATAAATGGAGATTAGATCTCAACATTTTATGTACAGTACCTCTAACAGATATCAGATCAAACAAAAATATACTGTACATAGCTAACTTTGGGGATTATATAATCAAATAATATTCCCCACTGTACATCTTATTATATTAGGATGAGAATAATGAGATCGACCATTTAGTTACCATCTGATTATATGAATGAGATTCACCCTATTTACATCTGAATAAATAGAGATCAAATCCACGGTCTGTAGCAGATCCTGATGTAGAGATTATTAATTCTTCATATTGGAGAATAAGTCCCAGTGGACATGTCAGCTTGTTACTTTTCACATAATTTGTCTAACAGTCCAACCCATGTAACGAGAATTCCATAATCCAACATGCAACTATATATATGGTATGATATGTTTATCTTTGAATGTATATATGGTTCCACTACCTTAACACCATTTAAAGATCAAATGCCAATGCCAATGCCTCTCATGGAATGTTCTAAACCCCAAAATGCTTAAAGAAAATTGAGTTTCTTTATTCATATTTATTCATTTATTCAACTTGTTAAAATGCCCTGATTAACTGTAGCAACATCTTTCCTTTCCTTGAAGGCATTTCCCTTTATATACAAGTTACATCCAGCAACCTTGAAGTACGAGACAACGAGTCCAAACCCTTTGTATCATTGTCTAGATCTGCAGCTCTGTAAATATGTTGCACACTTGTACCTACGTAGACTAAATTTGAAATGGATTCAAAAGATTAAAAATTGAGTAAACAATGAAAAACATAACATACAGCAACATTTTCTTCCCTTTTGGCAGCACTTCTATGGATTTGGTTGCTAGGCAATTCTTTCTGTGATATTTTACCAAATGAAGTTTAATTAGTAATTAATGAGTCTGTTAGATCCTGAAAGTTTATCTTGCCCCAGACACTTTATCACACAAAAGTTTTCGATTTGAATTTGCTTAAACGAGAAACGAGATCCACCGATGAAAATTTGTAAAGGTCAATTCTCCCAAATACCTCAGGAAAATCTTACTGCATTTTGGAGAGACTGTATCAGGATTGTGTCATGGGGCTTCTTCCAGTTTGTGAATGTGTGATGGTATCTGGTGTCACTTGACAGTGCAAACCGTTTGGGTATTAATTGCTGTTATTTTACTGTTTTTCTTAACTGGAGTAACAATTGGCACAAACTTGCGTGGAAAAACTTACAGGCTAGTACTGTATTAAACAAAAAGGTTATATCTTACATTTAATACAATACAATCTTGTAAAGATCGCAATCTGAAACCAGAAAATGTCAACATAGATTTGCCATCATTCCTTCAGAGTTCAGACATTATTACAGGTACCAAATGATTTGAGAGGAGGGTGCAAATGTTATGAGGTCAGGAGACAAATATAAAATCAAGATGAAAAGCATATATATACTGTAGGGTGATAAGGTGTGTGAGGATGATACATAGAGCTACTGTAGTGCCTTTTCTAGTTATCGAATAATTTCCATTTCTCTGGCTGGCAATATTAGCGAACAGGTTCCAGTTTAAAGAACTACCGAAGAAGTGATGAAAAAATAGTTTGTAGCATACACAGGTAGATACATGCCACTGAGATGAACAGCCCCTGCCCGCCTCTCTTCCTTCCTGTCATTTCATGACCAAAGTATTAAAGAAGATGACCCCATAATTAAAGGATAGATAAAGATATCTAATAAATGTAAACATCGGATAAATTTATACTAATTCAGACATAATTATACAGTGGGGTTTAATAAAAACCATGAAAGAGATTCAGATGCAAATCTGTACCCCAGGAACTTGACATTTTAAAGCAAGCCTCAAAAAGGTTCACTTGGGAAATGGTTTTAGTTTTTCAAACTTTGAAGTGCAATCATCATGGTCATCGGCAAATGTCCCCCTCTACCGATAAGAGCTGCTACAGTCTCTTAAAGACCGTGTAACAGCCAACACCGGCACCTGCCGAGTACAGTCCGAGAGGGTACACACTCGTAACGGTTCACCCATTCACATTTCTCAAGTGGTCAATCTCCCATCTATTTTGACATGATCATCACAGAAGCCATTACCTGTGTAATTTAAGCCCATCGAGAACTGATAAAGAGCGTGTAAATCTTACAAGTAGTTTCCCTCTTAGAAGATTCTGCGGATAGGCCAGCCGCTGCTCTCTAGAAAAGTCTGCCCTATTATTTCCCCTCTTTGTGAAAATCTCCTCGGGGAACTCTCAAATCAAATGTGGACGTTGAAGGTCAGTTTATAGTGGATGTCCCCGCATCCATTGAATTGATAGCAATCTGCCTGAAGCACTCTCCAGTCGTTTCCGACCAGCCAAGTTCTATCTACATGCGGATAGCTTGAAGTGACGGCCATCAACTGGATATCAACACTTATTAGAAGGGGGAAAGAAAACCCATAAAAATACACCATTTCCTCGAGGAAATGAAGCAGCAAATGACGCGCCTTCTTTTTTTTTTTTCTTTTTTTTTTTCCTTTTTTTTCCCCGAAAAGAGAAAACTATGGAGTCACTCTATGGAGTCGACCTTGTAAAATTGTGAGGGAGAACGGGCATTGCAATGAAGACGACAATGACTTTAACGCAGATCGCAAAGGTAAATACTGTTACGGTTAGATTTGTGAACACGTACAGAAATGCTGTACTCAAATCCGAAGCCAAAGTAAATTAATCAGGTCACACCTTCGGAGTCTACGGTATGCTTGCCAAGCTCTTGTTACCTTTCGGGAAACATACCAGTTGTAGTTTTGATTTTGCCATTTTCCTTATGGAAATTCAACTTGACATCCAGTCTTCACATTTCGCCAAATTTATGAAACATGATGATGATGATGATCTCAAAATGATTTAGTGAAGACTTTATGTGTTTTATTAGATTCAAGATTGTACTTTAAAGTTAACTTAAGGTCAAGCTGTTTTTCACTTCCAACACTGTGACAAATGTCTGTACCACCGCCAATGAATTTTAAATAGTGCTCGTATCTCTTGCAGAAACTTTGAAGGTCAAGCCTACTCTGTTACAACGAAATTCTGAATCACCCTTCCAGCTTAGAAGAGTACAAACACAATTGGCAAAACTACGGCTTTCATGGCTGACTAATGCACAGTACTTATAAAAAAAGATTTAAAAAAGCTTGATGAATCAGCGAAATAAGGCACTGGGTTTTATAGTGCATGCATAAAATAGACATGTATGTAAGGCAACAATGAGCTCTATCCATGTCACAGATCTGCTATACAGATCTATTATTCATGCAGCAGTCTCGAATGATTTGCCAAGGAAATGATGGAAGGGATTTGGAAAGCGGTTTGCGGGGACCAGTGACTATTTTTAGATTAATACGTGTAAATGTTCTAGATAGTCGAAAGTTATTTGCTGGATGCAGCACCCATGTGAATATCCAATGAGCTGTGTAACTCACATACTCAAGTACTAAGAAAAAAATAGGTTAATTATACCATATGCCTAGGTTGAGAATTTAATGTTATCAAAATGTGAACCAAAAACAAAACCAAAAAAACCTCTGAAGTTGCTGAAGGGAGTCTCTGCAGAAAATTTGTTCGTTTCAGCTTCTCTCTCCTCAGCGACTGAAATCAAATCCTGCAAATTTCATTATCGGAACTACATCCTCAAGGACATAACACAACTGTGCAATGCTGTGACCTACTGTAGTTGAAAGAGACTGCTTATATATGCCTGATAAAACTACTTCTATTAGGCAAAAACACACATTGAGGCCACAAAAATATGTAAGCCAGCTAGCCCAGGGTTATATGTAAGGCTGGTCGCAGTATTATTACCCTCAAGATAGCTCCATTAGCCCAGAGTTATCTCTAAGTCTGGTTGCACAGTATTGTTTTCAGGTACTACGTACAGTATTATTACCCTCAAGATAGCTTCATTAGCCCAGGGTTATCTCTAAGACTGGTGGCACAGTATCATGTTCAGGTATATCGTACAGTATTATTACCCTCAAGATAGCTTCATTAGCCCAGGGTTATCTCTAAGACTGGTCGCACAGTATCTTTTTCAGGTATATCATACAGTATTATTACCCTCAAGATAGCTTCATTAGCCCTGGGTTATCTCTAAGACTGGTCGCACAGTATCGTGTTCAGGAATATCGTACAGTGTTATTACCCTCAAGATAGCTTCATTAGCCCAGGGTTATCTCTAAGACTGGTCGCACAGTATCGTGTTCAGGAATATCATACAGTATTACCCTCAAGATAGCCTCATTAGCCCAGGGTTATCTCTAAGACTGGTCCCACAGTATCGTGTTCAGGAATATCGTAGTGTTATTACCCTCAAGATAGCTTCATTAGCTCAGCTCTAAGACTGGTCGCACAGTATTGTTTCCAGGTATATTGTACAGTGTTATTACACTCAAGATAGCTTCATTAGCCCAGGGATATCTCTCAGACTGGGTTGCACAGTATCTTGTTCAAGTATATCGTACAGTGTTAATACCTTCAAGATAGCTTCATTAGCCCAGGGTTAATCTCTCAGACTGGACGCACAGTATCGTGTTCAGGAATATCGTACAGTGTTATTACCCTTAAGATAGCCTCATTAGCCCAGGGTTATCTCTCAGACTAGGTTGCACAGTATCGTGTTCAGAAATATCGTACAGTGTTATTACCCTTAAGATAGCTTCATTAGCCCAGGGTTATCTCTAAGACTGGTCGCACAGTATTGTTTCCAGGTATATTGTACAGTGTTATTACACTCAAGATAGCTTCATTAGCCCAGGGATATC
>KN890366.1:11360-21780 GCA_000934455.1 Apostichopus parvimensis
TCAAGATAGCTTCATTAGCCCAGGGTTATCTCTAAGACTGGTCGCACAGTATCGTGTTCAGGTATATCGTACAGTGTTCTTACCTTCAAGATAACTTCATTAGCCCAGGGTTATCTCTCAGACTAGGTCACACAGTATCATGTTCAGGTATATTGTACAGTATTATTACCCTCAAGATAGCTTCATTAGCCCAGGGTAATCTCTCAGACTAGGTTGCACAGTATTGTTTTCAGGGACACATATCGTACAGTATTATTAACCTTAAGATTCATTCAAGAAATCAGAATGAATTGAACAACTTTATTTGAAGATTTTCCTTTCCAGTAAACTGTGTATGTACAGCATACATTTGTTGTAATTGGAAAAAAAAAACACATAAAAAGTGTTAAAACAAGTCCAAACACTGGACAAAAACTAAACAAAGAATGTATTGCTCATGGAAACATACAACATCCGAGGTCAATCCATGCAGAGTCAACAGAGACATTCAGACGACCGTCTCAGATTTGGCTGATAGTCATGATTCATTATGTGTTCCCAGAAGTGTTAAAGGTAGAAAATGGGGAACAAAATGTGTTGGAAACTTTCTGGTTGCTAGGATACAGCCACACCTAGCAACCAAAGTCAACCATGTTCCATTGACAGTTCTTTACTGTCCTGTCAATTGGATGGTACCTTTGTTATACAAGAACAAAAAAGGTGTCAAAGGTAGAAAATGGACAACAAAAATTGTGTTGGAAACTTTCTGGTTGCTAGGATACAACCACTCTTAGCAACCAAAGTCAACCATCTTCCATTGACTGCTCTTTACTGTCCTGTAAATTATTGGATGGTACCTTTTCTATACATATATAACAACTAAATTTTGTCTTTAAGTAGTTTATAGCTAGATCCTTGTGAACTGAGAAAGATATAGTCATTGAAGTGCCAGACTTCCAGTTAAGTCAAGTTCCAAGAAGTTTTCTGCTTTGTGTCACGGCAACGGGGTGGTCAATCTGGGGAAAAGTCATCATTTGTCACTGTTTCCTGGCACTACATTTGAGATGTCTAAATATATGCACATATGGGTAACAGTTGCATGGCAATAAAGCCGTAGTGTAGTTGTAATAGAAAGCATTGGCAGTGACACTAGAGAGACCCTGCATTTTGCAAACAGTGCCTTTTAACTTCGACCATCTCACTTTTGCCCCTACTGCAGCTAGAGGTCCAGTTTGGTTCTGTTGGTTTAGTTCAAATTTGCTTTATGCCACACTGTTAAGAGACAATTAACCACAAGTCAAAAGTTGTGTCTATTGTGTTAATTAACCATTTCAACTGCTAGAGAATCATAACTTTCACGTATATGAGAACTCAGAAAGATGTTTTTGGCAAGCCCTTTGCAAAGCAATTTTCTCCAACTGTAGTGGTCAAGTGCTTTATTGCAGGGGTTCTATTCTAGCATCTGTGGACTGTGAATAAAAAGCACCCTCAAAAGTTTTATCCAATATCCGTGAGTTCTTTTGGTTGTTCATGGTCAATTTGATCACTAATAAGACAACATTGAATCTCTTATATTTACCAAAGGAGAAGTAATGTTTGGTTTGTCAACTTTGTTAACAGAAATAATGATCTAATACACATGATACATATGATGATTTTTTTTACCCACTTCTTGAACTGCCAAACTATGACAAAAAGTGTCCACAATAACATGTTCACAGCGCCTTTGTGAACTTCTCTTTCCTTTCATAGAAAACCACCATGAATGTGCTTGAATTCCATCAAACATCCAATTAAAGTATTGAACACCTGTGATCTTAAACCATCTCAAAAATTATTTGAAACATGATGAGGTGTTTATTAAAGGGATATTCCAGCGGATGAATTTCATCATTCGATAAAACTTGTTTGACAGATCAACAACATCCGTCAACAACGATATTATAAGAAAGCAAGTAAAGCTTTTGAAGTAAAACTACAGCGATCATAGATCACCAACTGTGATCCACATCCAGGTGCACAGTAACGGAGGATTGAAATGCTTGAAATAGTTTACATTCAAGCATCGTATCTCAACTTCTCAAGTAAAGAATGAGATATTGTGATGGGATTTTCAGCTAAGAACGAATAATATTTTACCCTTCCATGTAACTGCCACAGCGTTTGACATCAAAGTATGCCTACAACCTGCTAATATGGCTACGGAGGAACAGAGCAAAGTAATGTAAACATGAAGTAAAGTCTGCTTACCAAGGAAGTGTTTCTACCTCTGACTTGCTGAGCTTTGGCTTTTGCGATCAGCTGACCAACAGAGACATCCTTAGCATCAGATCCTGACATTTCTTCTGAGGCGGGTAAAGATTCTACATCCGTTGTCCCTCCATCCTCCTCATCCTCCTCCTCTTCCTCATCTACACCAGGGACCTTCTCTTCATCTGACTCTGTAAAAATATTACATTCTTTTTTCAATATCAAGTACACATTTCTAATGCTCTATCTGAGGTCTTTAAATTTGAAATAGCAAGCTTCTTCCTGGCTTTCCAATACAACTTCAGCAAACATCTAATGAAGTGAGAAATGTATCCTTACAAAACCAAAATAATTCACAAAATATTTGTAACAAAATTGTTATTAGCTTTTTGTTATAAACACCACTGTAAGTCTAAGCCTATGCAGGCTCATTGTTGTGACTTTCGTGATAGCAACAGATTAAAACAGAAGACAACCATACTCACAATACTCTACACAGAAGAACTCAATACATACATACTGCAATAATAGAGGTACTGTACTATAAAACTTTAAAACAAGAGCATTGATTATGGTTTACAAAGCCAAATATCATATGAAGCCTTGGTCCATTTATACGCTTTTTATGTTTCTGGCCAACCTGTGTGATCATTTACAAAATAAGTTATTATTCATTTCTACTCTCTCAGCAGCCACAGCACTGCAAATAACATATTGGATTATGTAATATCACGGACATCATTTTGACAAATTTTCCGAAACTATACATGTGGTGTGTTGAGAAACCTGTAGAAAAGTGGTGGCATATTCTCAAAGCAAAGTTTATTTGAACATTTTAGTTTAACTTGATTTGCACTATTTACCACAATAAAGAATGGACAATGGTCTGTGTACTGAATATTACTCTGCAGTATTCACTACATGCATTGTTTGATTGGACAATCTCAGTCCAACACTGATTCACCTTTCGAACATCATATCAACTTATTGCATTAAAACATTGTAACACTTCGTTCTCTAAGAAGTGACTGACAATACAAACAAATGAATACCAACCTTCCTCATCATGTTCTTGAATCTCAAAATCACTGTCGTTTTCACTGTCGCTTAAACCAAAGTCGACTTGCAGCAGATGGCGTTCAACTGGCTTAACTTTACGCTTCTTTGGATCCCTTTCATCTGCAAAATTAGAAATGGGAGAACCATCAATATGTGTCTCACCCAGGAGAGGACAGAACTGAGGTGTGTACAGTATTTACCATTTCTATCGTTTGAATGTGAAAATATCTAAAGGCCAGTTATGATCATTCCCAACAAGGGTTACACCCATAAAGAAATGAGCAAATTTGTTCAGCGAGATAGCCTTATAATTTTCAGACTTACCTCACAGGATGATCTCATGTAAAAGAGTCATGTTTCTCTAGTCTAAGTAACAAACCACCATACACAACAACTGTAAAGGTTTTTCTTATACCTAATTTACATCTTGTAAATTGGATAAGCACATTTTACTTAAATATCTTTGCATTTTCCTCAATGTATATTTTGACAGGATTCGCTGTGCACACATATGTGTTGATGTAACGTTGACCATCCCAGGTATTTGCATCATTGTACATTTCTTCATGATGTGACCGGTCATGCTGAACGCACATAATAATGTTCACACACAGAGGTGACTGGCTCTACGTTCCTGGGCCTAGATGTCAATACTGATCCTGTAAGTTTAAGGTTAGTCTTGACTGGCCTTTAAAGTTTAAAGGCATTGAAGACTCGCCCCAAACCGCGTGCAGCCATCTGAAAAAGTTAACTTTCCGTTGCTTGCAAGTGACGTTTTGTGCGTGTCGCTACAAAATGCAGACAGTAATGAAACGTGATACCTTGTTAACTTTAGCTGGACCTGAGATGTACATTGCTGTATCGTTTGTATACTGTGCTGTGGATATATTGACCGCAGCTGTATGCACTCACTGTACACTAGTGTCTAATTACCGACGGTAGCAAGCTGTGTGTGTATATTTGGTGGGATTGATGGTGGTGTTTAACACTTCTGTTACACCTCATTCGAAACTAGGTCAGATTACCTGCATTAGACGTTTCTTTTTGCGCGAGTCTTCACACCCTTTAAGGTTTTACATTTAAGTTTTGGGCTAACATCATCCCACAGATAACAAAACATGTAAGAATCAGATACAGTGAAACATCACACACTGAGATGTTTGAATGATTATAAATTGTTACTTCGGCTTAGGCATGTGTAAATTTGTCCAACAACAACAAGGGAGAAATAAGCATACATTCTGACAGACTAAAGTAAAACTATTTGTGACTCAATTATAATGTACAAGACCTAACGTAAGAGACTGACATCGTAGTTCGAAGTCAGCTTTGGATATGCCTAGCCTACATCATGTTGAAATAGCGTAGAGTAAAGCAGCATTCACTGTGTCTGTGTAATCTGCCGAATTCTGACGTTTGCATACATGATATAGTGGCCTTGCTACTTACATAATGCTTTAAATAAAAATTGAACTTGTTCGGGCTCATTTTCTAAATCTGGAGCAACACGTTTGTGTTTCTTTGAAGAACTCTGTCCTTCATTGTCTCGAGACATCTTTCCTTCTGCTCGGATGCTCCGAAAGATTCAGCTAGCTCGCCGCGGCCATGACAGCGGATTATGTACCAGATTGAAGCTAACAAACAATAAGACCGACGTGTCGTAAAAATGGATCATCGTTTTGTAGTAAACTTGCAAAATTTATCGATGTTGCAAGACAGTCTTTTCTCGGAGCATCAACTGAGTTTACTTCTAAATATAAGCAAGCACCATACAACATAAAAAAATCAATGACCATTGAAAAATGAAAGGAATTAAATAAAACGTGCAATTTCATAACAAGATAAACATGGCTACAAATGATAAAATATCAACTAAAATAATATACTATTATAGTTTATAATGATAACAAGTATTTTTTTGACAGATGTCAAAATGGCCGCTGTAAAGGTCACGTGGTCCAGTACAAACATGTCATTCTTTTTCAATCCAATTTAATTCATCAAACTTTATTTCGAACTCTTTTAATGACAATTGTATTTGTTGTGTAGAATAAAATAGCAATTGGATTGACAACAAGAAACTCGATGGAGCTTTTGAACGTATGCCCCAATGCAGAAGATAATAGAATAAAATAATGAGCATACATAAATCTAGAAACAAGACAGAATAAAGGGAAAGAAGCAAGACGGAATAAAAAAATCATTTTATAATAAGATTATTTTTCATTTGTTTTTTTTTAAAAGTATTTAAGGTTTTGCAATCTATGATATCAATCGGTAGTGAGTTCCAAAGATCCCCACTATAAAATACTAAGTTCCTAACATGCACGTACAACCAAACTTTGTGAGACTTTTTGTGAGTGTTCATTATAAGCTGTGACATAGCGGGCAATATTATGCCTTCTAGTATGTTTTTTATTATTATTTGTATTATCGAATAGTTAAGTGATAACAAATATAACAGTTATTACTTTCTGACAGTCTTAAATTTTAGCCAATTCAAAGGACCATAGTTGAATTATCAAACAATGCCGCACTGAGAGTGAACTCAACTAGTTCTCAGAAAAGTGGGCCAAAAATATAACTATAGCTCACTCCTATTTTCGAAAACAGGCAACACCTCCCTCACTCCCGGCCGCGAAATTTTTTTTCCCAAACAGGGTAGCAATTACGGAGTTTTCGGCCAATCAGATTGCTCGTGACGTCAGCATCAATAATAACCATCGCTTGGAAGTTCGAAGGCATACACTGAGTTACACACTGACACTTAATAAAGTCTTGTTACGCGGTTTCCCTGCAAACGCCCTAACTTTACTTTTAATGCAAGTTGGATAACATGTTGACCTTACTTATGATACATACGCTACATTCTATCGGGTTCGTGTTTACGTCATCCAAAATTCGTCAGCCGTTCTATTGAAATCAGAATTCGTTTCGTGGAATTGGTAGGCCTACACCAAATTCAACTTCACGACTCGAGTACAGTCTTGAATGAATATACGCAAAACAGTATAGTGTACAGTATGATATATTTCCGTCACTGCATTGTGTAGCATGGTGGGCTCATAATTGACGCACTTAAGGATTTGATCAACGATGTCTATCAAGGAAAAATCCAAATCACTCAACTGTATATGTTTTTCATATGAGTAGTTCCTCAGAAATGTTATGATCTCAAAATATTTAAGGTTCTGTGCTTATGCACCGTACAATTGAGCAGAATTTGACCACAAAATGTCTGCCGTGTCAAGTTCTTTTATACCCCTAAATTGACACATTCGTCGATAAGTTAACTGTAGTGTAGGCCTTAGTATACATCCATTGACTTTAGATGCTGTTTGCTATGCTCTGAGCCTCTAAGCTCAGACAGGTCAGGTCCCAGAGAGTAGTGTAATCATATTGAGGTAATGTTGGTTATTTTTAGGGTGTAAGATTTCCAAATGCCCAAAAAACGTGCATATATATACCTATAGGGGGAGGGTGTTAAAAGCTTAAAAAGTACCACAATTTGGTCAGCAAATATAGCTGAAATGGATTCAAACTCATGAAATATTTAATTCTGCTTGACTGCAAAAAGTTTAAGTGGCCTGCTGTATCGTTGTTAGTAATAATTGAAGGTGCGTCAATTACGGGGGTGCGTCAATTATGAAGCCTTTGATATATATAGGCCTACAGCGCATGTGTTATGTACCCCTGTACGGTACTTTCACTGTGCGATGTTATCGATTAATGCCTTCACAGAAATCGTCGATCAAAGTAGATCATACAATACTAGTGTGCTCAATATGTCTTAACCAATTCCAAACACATCTACATATATTTACGAAAAGCTGCGGGTAATTTTGAACGGGTATATCTTCGTTGCAACGAATGGATGCAGACATTTTGATAACCTCGAAGTGAAGTTTTCCATTGTTATGACTTAACTTTTCCGACCAATCATGAGCGACTATTTACACACAATTGCAAACCTGTTTGGGAAAAAAAATTTCGCCTCCCGGCCCCGTGCCCCAGTGTTCCCACGCAAATGGCAAATAGTTGAAATGGAGAGATGGAACAATATAAAAAGCTAAAGGTCTTTTCCAAAAGAAATATATATCTGCTTTGATGCCCAACTTGGGGTGCATTGATTAAGAAGTTTTGAGATGGAATAAACACAATTTTTGTGATTTTCAATAACGCCCTCTCGTAACATCAAATTACCATGAATATGCCCGAGGCACCTGACTTCACAAATGGCTCTCTAATCTTTAAACTTTCATTTCCATAAGTCATGCTTTTAAGATGAGCAACTCAGAGTAGCCTCTTCACGTTATGCAGTAATCCCTGATTCTGCGTTATAACATGTGAATCGGAATTTCAAAGGCCAAAATTCACATTGTATATTTTCACGTGAATCGGAAATTCACATTGTATATTTGCACGTGAAGAAAACAAAATAAATCAAATCAAATAAAATTCTATTTTCTCCATTAGGCTGTTTGAAACACGACACAGTCAAACTTATGAACCACATTTTTATATCTTACAACCGAAAACTATTAAAGAAAAAGTGCAGGGCAGAATAGAATTTTTAACTTTTTACTATTTTCTCTTTTTTTACATCCATTTTTGGACATGTAATTACCAGAAAATCACTTGGATTAACCTTAAATTCAATTTAGATAATGATAAAAAGTAGGTCACATACCATTTGAGCCACTTATTGGATTTCTACTTCAATATGATTTTCAAGAAAATCGATTTAAGTTCACCGCTGATCTGGGCTTGGTGTCCATTAAGATTTCATCCAGTGTATATGTTTACTAAATGTAGCCATTATGTACGGTTAATCAAGGTTTGACTACTATAGAACTATATAATATTAATGGATGCATGATTGGTAACTGTGATAAATGTACGTCATTGCAAACAAAGTTTTACACAGAGCTATAAATATAACTATTAGTGTTTGCTATCATAGAAATAACGCTATTCAAATGTGGATGAATGTATAGGTATATGTGCTTTCGTTGTGCTATAGTGTAATGTGTATGTGTGTGTCCAAATTGCTATAGTAAATAATGATAAGTCAGCAACGGTTTGGTGCTAGTTTGACCAAAGATTTGAATAAGGTAGATACCCGCATATCAACGAGGCTGATCCAGAGAGGGGGACCGAGTGTATACCTGCCTGCCCGCCCTCCTTCTGAATTATGCTAACACTGAAATCACGTTCACCGTTCCTGATATGATATCATTAATAATATTTGTTCACTTGACTTATTGCTTACTTTCATATGTAATACTGAGTGTTTATGCTGGAAACAAACTGTTTCGTTGTCGTTGTCGTTGTCATTGTTTCATTGTCATTGTCTGATATCAGTATAGTTTATTTCAATCGATTCAACATTTCACGATGGTAAATATTAACATGAAAAACGTCACCTCGGTATAAAGTCTTTTTAGGGACTTTCCCTCTCTTCAATTTTTCGGCGCCAATGTTTGTATTTAAACTGTAATTGTGGTATTATGGAACGTGAACAGTCAAGGTACATGCGTTATATATATAATGTTTGCATATATACCAACAAATCCACTAAAAGAACCCATGCAAACTGAAAGCACGTTGGAGAACGGGTCGATTAGTCTGTATAAGAGAGAGAGCCATTGGTCGGATCATCCTGGATTTGGTCTCCATAAAGGTTGGAGTCAGTGGCGGAGCGTCCATACAGTCAGGGGCGCGGGGGGGGGGGCGGATGCCCCCCCTGACGGACTCAAATGGACTGCTGGCGCCCTTTTCAGCTATTTACCACTTTTTACTTATTCGCGATTATTTATTTTTTCATTGCGCTCTCATCTACCTGTTGACATTTGGCACATTTTGTTGGCGATGACACCTATTTATTGTTCGTTTATTTGCAAATCAGCAAGGCCAGGAAAGGGTCATTTCCGGCGATCTAGGAAGTATCTTCATCTCAAAATATTTCTGTACGCTCCGTTCCAACCTGTGGTAGCGCTCCGCTTAGATAGTGTCGAAAGCGCCCCTACAGACCATTCTCACCCCCCCCCCCCAATACCCCAGCTCCGCCACTGGTTGGAGTGAGTGGTTGGGGGGGGGGGCAAACTACAACACTGACAAGGAGTTGGTAGTGTGTTTTTGTCCGTTGCAGCTAACAAGCATATGGAGATTGATAGCTAGAAGGCTATTCTATAGTTGTTCAACCCTTTGTCGAGATTATATAATTAACATATATAACCTCCATAACGTACTGATTTAATATAGCCTAGACCTTATCATGTATAGTTAGTTGGATTGTCAAAACAACAATCAAACAAAAAAACACATTAACTCACTATATTTATAAAAACAAAAATACCCGTCCATTTTGTAATATGAAAACCGTCTAAATTAAAATGTATACCTTTACAGGCGGAAATAATTTGAATTTTCGAATACAAAACTATAACTGGTTTAGCCTTCAGATGTCAAATTAATCATATACAATCAATGTGTTGACGTAAGAACTCCTTCAAGACTGATATACATATATATAGTTATAAGATGACCAGAGTACAAACATGTTTTTACCTCCATGGTACAAACAAGTCGCAAAGCCATCGTAGACAATCTTTCAGACCGGAAGGTGAGGTGGGGCGGTGTAGGGGGGGGGGGAGGATTCAAGAGAGGTATAAACTGTGAGAGAGGAATTCCGAGAGAGAAAGGAATTAGGTGAGGTGAAAAACAATGTAGATAATTGATCTACATATCATTTGCATACAATAGGGTGAAAATTAAGACTCGTTTCATTGTTACGTCACACAATTGACTCATGCGGGATTGATAACAAAGCGTTTAATAATATATCGCTATAAACAATCCTAATGCATTTGGAAATCTGCACCAGAATTCTTAAAGGAGTGTATAGTGTTAAATAACTTTCAAACACTGGAAAACTGGAATACTTCGTTTATACTGCATCTTAGTGCTGGATTATCCGATAGGTAGATGTGCCCCCAATCTCACGGCCCTCCAGGTCACGGGCCTTCGTGTCAATTCCAGGGAACTTACCAACCATCTATTTACTTAAATATATAGATAGATAGATAGATAGATAGATAGATAGATAGATAGATAGATAGATAGATAGATA
>KN890368.1:12782-24139 GCA_000934455.1 Apostichopus parvimensis
TGTCCGCCGTATGAAGGCTACGTCTAAAAGCGTTAGCTAATTTACATATCTTTTCCCGAGCGCATTCCGGATTGAATCAAGCCCGCTGTGTCATAGGATTACGGTCTGAATTGAAAGTTAAGTATAGAGATGTAACACTAGACGTATCTTCCCCCCGAATCGATCCTGAGAGTCATTTAAAGATTAAAGGATAATTGTAAGCAGACTGGTTTGTCACATATGTTATAGTCCAGGTAAGAAAGAAAGAAAAGAAGAAGATTTAGAAATGTTTCTATAGCAATTCCGGTTTTAAAATACTCCGCTTAAAATATCTAAATCTCTGGAATGATCCTTTAAGGCTTAATTAATGCTGACGTTGGCTCCTCAGTGCATGTAGGCCTAAATGTTAACGCGTATCCATTGGTTAGTATACATCTCACATTAGTAATTCAAGCTATGTTCTTTTTAACTTCACATAAAGAAAAGGGCACCATTCGATGACTTTTGTAAAACACCATTTTGTCCTTGTCAAATTCAAGTTGGCAATTCATTTGTAAACTTGATATTTTTGAGGTCATAAATGTCTGTTGTTTACCTGTTGAATTTTGTGTTACATGTCAGGAACTGACCTACTTGAATGCTATTTATATTAGACTTAGTAGTGCAGCCACTTCAATAGGTCAATAAGTTAACTTATAGATGTTAAAAGAGTTATTTCTAAAAAAATAAAATATGTAAATAAAAGTGGTATCGAAATGCAACCTGGACTTGTTGCAGTCTTTTATAACGGTGTACAACATAGTAGTGATCTTAAAATAAACAAAGGTAAAGGAATGTCTATATCAAGATTTTCTTTATCATTGAAGTTATAATTAGCACATCGTTGTCCATTATCTGGACAGTTTGCTATGTCCTCGTGTTAATCATAGCTGTACATTATAATGTTCGGATACCTAACGGAAGGATTATTGTAAGGGTCAGCTTTATTGTAGTTTACAGCTATATTACTTATCGCTGCTGTATTAGTGTAAATAGAAAGAGGAATGTCTGCTTCCCTCTATCGTCAGTTCCCCCCCCCTACCCCAACCCACTACCCTACCGTCCGTTTAATGCTCTACCTAGCTAAATGTACTAACTGCTGCTACTGCTGATGATGACCGTGACGGTGACCGTGACGACGATGACGAAGGCGACGACGACGATCGGATGATGATGATGATGATGATGATGATGATGATGATGATGATGATGATGATGATGATGATGATGATGATGTTGATGATGATGATGATGACCGTGACGATGACGACGGCAATGACGACGACGATGATGATGATGACCGTGACGACGGCGATGACGACGAGGCGATGATAATGACGATGATGATCAAATATGGTGAAAGAAATTACGCAGCGTCATGAGGTAATCATCACCAAAAGTCAGTCTCGGAAAAAAAGCTCAAAAGGATTTTTTGACATCGTAAGTGGGCAATAACACACTTCTTTTGTAATACCTTGTAAGGACGTCTGCATGCTACCGTTACAGCGTTTATGAAGAGGGCGCCATTTGGATTTTCGACACCTAGAAAGTAGAATAGGGGGAGAAAGGAAGGGGTATTGCAAGCTACGCATGCATATTTTAACGTGTATTTAAACGAGAACATTTAACGTCTACTTCTTCAAATATTTACTCCCTCATCGTGCCCCCCCCCCCCTCCAAACACTCTACTTGTTCGTTAACAGGGGCAACTGGTATAAGGCTATCTACGTGAGGTGGTAGTTTTTTTTGTTTTTTACACGTGGAGAAAGCAGACGATGATAATGGTAGACGGCACCGTATGGAACGCGGATCTGGTGACGACTAATATGAAGGAAGTTTACAACCGGTAGGTCGTCTTTATCTGAGACAATTGACAAAACAAATGACTTCCTTCCTTTGTTGATTACCATTGACGTAACTAGAGTACGGTATCATAGATAACAACTCAAAGCAAAAATCTATTTTGGGGTCATTGATTAAGCACGTGACATATGCAGAAACATTTAGCCTATACTTTCCGAAAAAAAATGAAACGGTATTTAGTTTTGTAAAATTGAAATCCCGTGAGGCCTAATTGACATAATATCTATTGTTTTCATAAAACTCTGTCGTGGAATAACAATGTCAGAAGATATAAAACCTTTTTCCTTATATAACCTTCACGACGTATGGTTAATTAAATATGTAATTTGGGACTACATCTGACTGATTTACTGTATTTTTGTGTGTGTGTGTTTTTTTGTTTTGCTGTTTCTAATGATCCTTGTGCTTATACAAAGGGCTGGATTCGAAACAAATTAGGTCTGCTTAATGAGCCTCTGAAATTTAAGGAGGTCTCTACAGAGTTGGTAAGCATTTAAAAATACATGTTGTATTTAACAATATGTAACATAAAATATCTTTGTTTTCTTCTTCGTTTGCATATAGAGCCATCCTGACAAACATGTTTCTGCGAACTTGAGTTGACTTGAGTAATTATCGTTGATACTTAAATTCCGCGACACCGCAATTCAGTATTACCACCAGGGAGGGAAGGGGGGGGGGGAGGAGGGGCTGCTACTTGGACCAAGTAACAGCTCTCTAATCAAGTTGACTAGTTTAGACAAGTTTAACAAACCTATTAAGTATTACTCTAAATACGATTCAAATTAAGACACCCCAGTCCTATAGATATTGTCACCCAAATGAAAAGTAACTTAAAAAGTATTTGGAGTCAGATTCATGGTCCAATTCGCTTTTCAAACAGTTCATCGTCCAGTCACCTTTTCCCGTTACTTTTGTCGTATAATTAATGCGCGCTTGATTATTATTGTCTTGCTTCACATGTTGCTTACGATACGATAATCTTACTTTGTATCTCATTTAAGTGTGTCGTCAAGTCACACGACAAATAACGGTATTTCGCAAATAGTAAGTCATTGAAAGAAAGATAAAATCAGTATTTTTTTTAAATTATGGTGTTTTTCACCCGTATCTCGGTCAAATTACTCCGCAGTATCTTGTAATCTGTGACATCGAACTAACTTCTTTCCACAAAAATCCCACTTCCCTCTTTTAGTACTGAGATAGGCAAATTGTATTCCAGTAACAAGATAGTAAACCCCGCTTGAACAACGGTCACAAATATCACCCCCACCCCCCACACAAAACCAGACACACGCACATACAAAAAAGAAAAGGAAAAACAACTCTACAACAAACAGTGATATAGGCAATCAATTTTCCTGGCATATACAGATCTTTGTGATCGATAAATTCGCGGTAATATAACTGGCACAGCTAAGAGGTTAAACTCAGTCGCATCATTTCTCTGTATACATCAGCGCCAGAGTCAAAACAAAAAAGGACGCAAACCTGCTGGAGGCCTAAGCGAAATCGTCAGATCGAACGATTTCCCTGACAGATTCGGTATTCCTAATGAGAAAGACTACAATTATTGAGTGACGGCTTTCTATAAGGGTGGTTGGATTACCACGTGGGCGTGCAATTCCTTGAATATTCCTGGCCTTTTCTAACTCTTCTTCACATGAACAGAGAAAAGGTTGAATTCGACTGCCAAATTTGTTATTTGGGCACGAACTGACGCTTGTAAAGTGTCCGTCCTCATATAGGGTGATAGACATCTACATGATAGCAGAGAAAATAGCATGCATGGTAAGACGTAGAAGAGAGATTGGAACGCTTATATATAGCCGAGAGAGAAATGGAGGCGGTGAGGTTCCGAGGGGGTGTCGGAAGGGGTGAACAATGACAGCTTGTCAACAAAAATAAAGAGAAGACAATTTGCATATATACAGAACGGCAAATACTTGCCAGATATGCTAAAACGGCAACATAGATTCGTAATCCAAAAGAAGTTAATTTTTGAAATAATTCTAGTTGCATAATATGGTACCGGTATATGATATGGTATAGGCGGTTGTTTTGGCTTCACTTGGCGATCTTTGTCAGTGTAGCGTAGGCAATATGCTGAGAAATTTTCGGGCACCTACACTGAAAGAAAAATAAATTGCAATGATGTAGCTAAAGGAAATCAATAGTTTAAGAAAACATCTCCTTGGTAACTAAAATAAAGTTCTAAGCTTGCCCGAATAATTCGCCATTACTAATGTAAAAGAGAGTTTTGACATAATTGGCCCAACTGCTTTTTCTCCATCTACATAAGACATTTCGTTGTGTTTACATTAGCATCCCGCCGCGGTATACTGCGCAACTTTCCGGACCGTACGGTACACGTACTAAACGACGAGTCTATCTCGTAGTTAGTATTAAACGTTCCAAAACAACTCCCTGGTTGGACACTGGTATTAACATGTTGAACGCGCGGAGCGCGCGAACATTTTGGTTATATTTTTCGGGCAAGTCGTTACAGCCCCCCCCCCCCCAAATCAAATTGGGCTCCTATGAGCGTAGGTATATTTTAGTTGACGGGGAGGAACAAATATGAGTAACGTGGTCGAGGGATGGACTGAGGGTTGCGCAAGGTGTGTGTGTGGGGGGGGGGGGGGGGGGCTGGCGATTGCCTGTTCCACTTGTTATAGTAAGACATCCTTATTACACAAAATGGCAAAGACAATGCGGGTCCCTCCCCAATCAAGTTACTTATGGTGTGTGTTCGTCTAATATTGCAATAAGTGTTTACTACCGAACCTTTTAAACATATAAGCACTAATTACAGTATTTGCATCATCATGAACAGCGGCAATGACAATGTTCAGGATGACAAGTAAATTATTAACATAAGGTCTTCATAATGCTTTAGAATAAACTATACTAATTGGAAGTATCTAAGCTTATCCTTACATTTGAGTGTCACAACTTCTTATAAGTCTAGAGGTAAAGAGGACAATATTATACAGAGAGATAGCATTCAATGCGCGTATAGTATGCCTATCCTCCTCTATATATACTACGAGGCCATTAGGCTAAATTAGATTCTAGACCAATTTCAGTGATCCAGTTTAGATCATGCAATTACCGTTCCCCTACAGATCTGTATATACGCCCTATACTAGAACATATACATGGTGTGGGTATAAACAGAGGCGTCTAAAGCCCAATCGGGCCCCCGAGGATAATTATGGCACCGGACCCCCCTCCTTCCACTAATTTCCTTAAGAACAGTATGAAATCTGAGAATCCTTTATCCCATATCTGACCCGGAACTCGTAATAAACCCCGGGCCCCCGGAGTGGTACCCCTGACCCCATACCTCACAATTATCATCATTAAAAATATTATTTATTTTTTAAAAAAAAACAAACAAGGTACGGCCTGTGTGGTATTTGTGCAATTCTTTGATATAAATTTAGCGTGTTGAAATATAGACCTAGGCCTATATCGCTCTGAAGAAAAATCTGTAGCATGACTAATCTTTCCATGCGAAATAAACTGAACAAACTTTCAGAAGATTCCGCATGCGACCATCTCACATTTTGCTGTAACTCCGTGACAGTATTCCAATATATACACCAACATTTTCGTACCCAACGCGGCGCAGAAGTTCCGGTAACGTGAAAAAAAATATTGCGCAATACCTGCATGTTAACCGAAGACGTTACTAGGATTTCTTCCAACTTTGAATACCAAAATATTCTAAGTTGTAGAAGCTTTTACGAAGCTAACTTGGCGGACTCTGGTGTCGACTTGAGAACGACTTAGTGATTTGGAATGCCTGACGGCAAGTCTGCGTGCAGCTTTCCATATTCGGCCTACAGTATGAGGTTTGTATCACGAACATCAGACGCCACGAACGGTGACGTCATAGATTGGAAAATCTGTAAACGACAACATGACAAAATCCTCCCCAAGACCTTCTTAAATTAAGTTTGCGTGTTTTGTAAAGGTCAAATATACTCTAATTCCTTTTCATGAAGTTATCTATTAAATAATATGCAATCTATCCAGCATAGAGAGACCCCTGAATTTACTTCTTACCAGAGTGACAGCCCGACTAAAAAATCAATATTATGCCACAAATTTAAATTTAAGGAGGTATGAAAAGTTGGCATAGTGACAAGCATCACAGCTCTCTATGATATTTCTATGAATTTTAAAATTGTAAGTCATGTTTGTCAAACAAGAGGATCATGCCGAGGTCACGTTACAAAAAAAGAAGGAAAAAATAAAGAAAAAAAAAGGAGAGACGGTTGCTGCCATAGACGGATCAATAATATCGTTAAAAAGTCTCGAAACACCAGCAATTGCCATAGTTCAGTGTTTTCTTATCGATCATATCTTAAAAGACTTTTCCAAAAACATGAATGTCTGTGTTGTATACGATCCACATGCATCGGTGAGGAAAACATGTTATTCAATATGTAGCCTAGTGCAACGGTGGTTCAAGGTCCATTGAAACAAAATGTATTGCGCGACGTTATCATTGGACGTTCGTATATGCCACCCTCCTTAAAGAAAAAAGAAAGAAGATTATATCTCTCGTTATGAAATTACTCACCTACTGACCAGAACCGAAATTTGGGCCACAAAGAGGAAAATTGCAAATAAATCTTAATATATTCTTGACCATGTAGGTAAAGCCACATTTGTATTCAACATCACGCACGTTGCCGTATATAGATTGCATTATGAAAGTGTACGTTGATAGTTGGTGGATCAAACACGGGACGATATGTGGAAAACATACACTGAGTGTATGTACAAGAAATACACAGACGATATGTGGAAAACATTCACTGAGAGTATGTACAAGAAATACATTGACGATTTTTGAAAAACATACACAGAATGTATGTACAAGATTTACACTGACGATATGTGGAAAACATACACAGAGGGAATGTACAAGAAATACAAAGACAATATATGGAAAACACACACAGAGGGTATGTACAAGAAATACAAAGACAATATATGGAAAACACACACAGAGGGTATGTACAAGAAATACACAGACAATATGTGAAAACATACACATAGAGTATGTACAAGAAATAAAGATGATATGTGAAAAACGTACACAGAGTATGTACAAGAAACACATAGACAATATGTAAAAAACATACATAGAGAGTATGTACAAGAAATACATAGAGGATTTGTGAAAAACATACACTGAGTGTATGTAGAAGAAATACACAGACAATATGTAAAAACATACACAGAGAGTATGTACAAGAAATACACAGACGATATGTGAAAAACATACAGAGGGTACGTACAAGAAATACAGAGACAATATGTGGAAAACATACATAGAGAGTATGTACAAAAAATACACGGACAATATATGTGAAAAACAAACAGGGAGTATGCACACCAAATACACAGACAATATGTGAAAACATACACATAGAGTAATGCAAAACAAATACACAGAGAGTATGGACATTTTAGATCAGAAGTTTTTATTTTATTGTTGCTTAACAGAAGTGTGACACAAACATTTCAACTTTACAAATTAATACTTAAGTTATACTTATGGCCTCTTTGTTTCTCCCATGCCACTTACATCATATCCCAAATGTGGCTATGACTTATATGAATGTCCTGAGAGAAAATTAACTGACAAATATGGCAGCTGGAAAACAGACAAAGAACTGACAAACTTCTTCAACACTGTTTTTACATAATATATTTAACATATGTAGCATTATACTGCAAGGAACAACAGGGAACCCAGGAAGTCTTTTCATGGCTAGGAAAGACAGAATCTTACAATGATCTTGCAAATTCTGTGATCAAAGGAGAGGTTAACAATTTCTTTCTTCAAAGTGTTTCAATAGGGAAGACATTTACAATTCTTAATAGAATAGTCCAGGTCAAAATTTCGTATTTATATGTTAGAGAAGAACATAATCTAAGCATCCTGGTGAAATTTCCATTCAATTCCTATGTATCGTTTTTGAGATATTGACAGTTGAAGTTATCTGATATTCTACCAAAAGTGAACTTGAAGCAAACAGGTGTGATGTCACAGTTGCACACAGACAAATAACGACCTGGACTGTTCTTTTAAAGACATAGCAAGAGTCTGCGTGTTATAAAATGTTCACTGTGAACAGTTGCCACATACAGGAAATAGAGTGCAATGGTATCAGCAGTGGGAATTATATAAGAACTAAATAATGAAATCTTCAGGCATAGAAACAGATGGGTTGTAATTGGTGTCAAAGGTGGGACCTATGGTAACTGCGCTGAACCACTCCACCATGGCATCAGAACGGGAGTTTATTTCCTCTAAATTACTAATCAGTACAAAGTTCATGTAACTGTGGAGTAAACATTAATACCAACATTGGTTAGTTGCGCCATTACAGGTGTAACTACCTGGCGTTCCAACAAACGACAACCATGGTATCAGTGGTGTGAGTAAACTCAGCAGTGAGATATTCAGTTATATCTGATAGCCCCATACCGACTATGACCATTCTACTTTGACAGGGATGAGCCTGTGGTAAAAAAAATCACAGAACTTTAACAAAATTGCGGTATAGGCTCCAGTTTGCGCATGCTACAGTGTGTTAGGATAATGGTTTTTGTAAATATCGTAGGTAGAAAAGAAATCACGGATATTCCACGAATTCACGGAAAAAGCTCATGCCTGCTTTGAGCTGGTCCTTGTCTACAACGAAACAACATTCTACGATTAGTAGCCTGTCTCTTGTTTCTGAATCCACCGACGAGGTAGCACTCAAAAAATCTCCGGCAAAGGCAGCCCCTGGAAAGCCCCAAAACACTTAGTACAATTGTTGGAACGTACTAATCAATATATGCAACAAGAGCTCTCAGTCCTTTCATGAAAAAAAAAATCAAAACCTTTCAATACAATTTCTTTGTCTTTTCGAAGAGCGCATCGACTACTTTGCCCATGTTCTGTATCGTCTCGAGAGACATCTCGTAGGTCTGGTCCGTTACGGGCTCCTCAAAGATGATGAGTACACCTGCTCCTTGATCCAGGATGCCTGTTGGTATGATGGAGAGAATAGTAGGATATTAAAAAAGCAAACAAACATTCCATTAAGTTAATAGAAAAAATCCCCAGAACTTCTATTTCCCTCCCCCCCCCCTTTCTAAAACGACTTTAATATGAAAATCATAAGACGACCAAAGCTTGGAAATATCACATACGCAGAAATCCGCAATTAAGTTTAGCCGCAACTGCCAGCATTTTGTCTCGACTGTACATACAAGGCTGTGAAGTCACAGCTTCACTATTTCTAGGAACTGAAAAGAAAATGTGTCCATTTCTTGCTAGCATGCAGCTGTCCCCGACATCTGCTTGCCTCCTTCTTTGGATTTTGGATGACAAAAAATAAAAAAACTAATTTTGAAGTTTTTTGAAGCTTCATTTGAACAACTGTCATCCTGATACATCTAGTCAATACTCTTCAGAGTAATTCAAAATGGTTATTGAGATTGAGACGATGTTTGTTTCGTGGAAACAGAGCGCGTCTGTTCACATCCTTGCTTCGGCATTAGGAGGCAGGCTCATTGATGTCTTAGTGAGCAGACACACAAAACAAACTTTTAACCACTGCTTTCCACCTGTCGGATAAAATTGCTATGAGTGGTTGTGTTATATAAAAAGTCCCTTTGGTATTTCTACAAATATTCAAATACATATTTGACCATCCTCTGAAATATTCTTTTAATGAGCAGTCTTTTGGTTATAATATTTGAGGTCTGTGTCTCCTTGGTGCCATAGGCTCTCTCCAACAACAGCAACAAGAACAGACATAACAATATCAGCATGTTTCTAATGGACACTGAACAAAACAACAAAAATAGGAGAGGGCCTCCATGAAAGGGTGGTCAGGATCCTGAAACAGCACTGTCCACCCCCCCCTCCCCTCCCGGGACAATATTGTTTTCTTATAGTGGAATGAGTTTACCAGTCGTAATACTTCCACAGAATACATATGAAGACGTCTAACTTCACTGTTTTGAAGTAAGGCAGCTTGCTTGAAGTAACTTTTTTTGGTTGGCTACCATTGTGTTCTGAAATCACATCAGGTACTAACTCATTACTCCATGACTGGTCAACTTTCTGATTAACACAACATTAAAAAAAAAAAAAAATTAAATTTCACAGCATGTCAAAAATGTGCAAACTTGACTTTTATCAGCACAGACCAAAAACAATGTACTATCTTTGAGGAATATAGCCTGTTTGTAATTTGTAAATTCTCAGAAATTGTTCTAACATCTCATTTCTTTATAGTTTTTTTATCGGATCTTCACATTGCCACATAGATTGCCACTCGACATTAAAGAAGTTGAAACGATTCACAGAAACTCATCCTAATTCACGAAAAGGAGCTAGCCCGACGGAATTTGATGCCACAATTATGTGATCAAGTTTCCCTTAGTCATGACCTTATACCCACTTGGAAGAGAAATTGGATCCAAACAAATCGGAGAGACCCAAAGAAGAAGAAGAAGATGAAGGGGGGATCAAACGCATCGAATTACAGCCGTTACAGACATAAAAGTGAATGTCCAAGACCCAAAAGAACACCTGACACCGTTAAATGATCAAGAAAAAATGAAAAGAAAAAAAAATGTTCGCATCTCATTACCAGCCTACGAAGAAAATCTACCTACTCCAACAGTCCATGGAAAATCATCTAAACGAACCGAAACTGTTTCCACTGAGCCTGTTTTTTTTCTACCTGGAAATTGACACTGATCAAAGGGCAGCACGAAGAGGGAGCATCAGCTCATAAAAGTAATCATTAAACAGGACGACATGAGTGGCGCTGAAGTACGGTAGAGTTACAATCGTATCGTCTAATGGGTAAGTGATGCTATCCAACGATGTGTGCCAAACAAATCTGCATGATGGTCACGTGATATTGAACCGTGGATACTACGAAATGCCGCATGAACTTTGAACCGCATCCCCACACACTTTCTTGGTTTTTTTTGGGGGGGGGGTCACCTATGGGGATCCTTGCAGTTCATGCAGGCGGTTTCATCACAAGCGGTTAAGGTATTTAATGAATAGCGGACAGAAGAACCGATGAAGAAATTGTAAGGAAATATTTCCACAGAGAGCGACGAAGAATTATCGGCTGGAGCAGGATTTGAACCTGATGACTTCCAAGATTACAAATCTTAAGACTAAAGACCGACTGAGTCATATCCAGCCATTCCATTAAGTTTATGGTAACCCCAGAGGACCGATTTCTTCGCTGGGTGTGACGACCAGAATCCAATCCATAAATTTGCCTTTGGTGTTTATAGCCGGAGATAACAGTGCTAGTTACAATTGGTGCGATCCATCAGTGTGTTATAATAGTATTGTGTGTGCAAATTTGAGAGAAACATGTGATTACACAGACTATGCAAAGAAAAGAAGAAAAAAAGAAGAAAAA
>KN890369.1:9216-24353 GCA_000934455.1 Apostichopus parvimensis
TCTCCCTCCCTAATTTTTTGTATACACCTAAACTCATTAGCCACAATTGCCTTGTTATTCTAATTGTGCATACTCAATTGTTTATCTTCAGCTGTAATTTAACCCCATAGGTGCAGGGCCAAAAAATCATATTACAAAAGAGAGGTTGTACACTTCTACACAATAGGCCCTGCATGACTTACATGTAAGTTCTCTTTAGCAGAACCAAGACACTAGAAGCACAAAAACACGTACAAACGATATGCTTTGTACTGTAGGACTATAGGACATTGCATAGACTCTGCATAGCATTAATGGGTTCTAATTCAGAAATAACATTTTCAGGTTTGAAAGATAAATACAGTTGTGTGTCATCTGCATATAGGTGTGGGCCTGGGGAAGATGAGATGACAGGATATCAAATAACCTGCTGGCATAAAGAACAAATAAAACTGGGACTAGACAAGACCCCTGCGGAGGCCACATTATAGACCAAAATCATACAATAATAATTCTTTGACAGAAAAATATGTAGTGTACGATTCGATAATAATAGTAATACAGTAGATTTATATAGTGCCCAAGTCAAAAACAAGAAGTAGCTGCTCCAGGCGCTATAAACACCTGCATGTAGCACTTGCACTGTTAGGTACACATCACTGCAGCAAGTACAGCATAGTACTGTATTCTGTATGCATGACATACATAATTGCCATCAGCACAACGGATCATGCAAATATTTAGCTATGATCATCCGACTGTTTGTATGAATTTATGAGCACAGTTGTCTGTTGATAGACTCAGCAGTATGGTACTATTACCAGAGCCACTTTATGCAGTTGCGAGGTAAACGAGACGATTAATTGTCTGTGAAGCACAGACACTAGATATGTTACTGTTGTAGTTGTCTAGTACAGTACCTACCAAATTTCGTCCCATTTGTAATTTTACGAAATGACTCCTGGCAAAGTATGTCTTATGACACTGTATGTTATGATATTGCCACATGTTTAGCTGAAAATGAGCAATTTGGCGAGTTTCACATGAGATGGCTTTAATTATATCTGAGAGGCTTAGCAAAAACATTATCTTCAACAATCAACATTTACTTGGATAAAATTGTCTAGGCCAATGCAGGGAATCATATATCCACTAAACTGCCAAACGGGCAAAAGATGTTTGTATGGTAGTTTCTGTACTTATGAAGTAAAAAACCATGGTATTTTATAACAAAGTTCATTGCCTTCAAAACTGAAATTTGAAAACTAAATTATATACTCCCTGCAATGTAATGTACTGTATTAATGTTCTATTCCGCAAACATCAAATCATGTCACAAAAGAAAAAGGAACATGTATGATAGTTCATTGAAAGCATGAAATTGTAGCACTTACAGGAATTTTGTTTGGGAATTTTGCTCTAATCCCTGCAACTTCTTCTTTCCTTTGACCTATTGGGGAATAAAAGAAAAAAGTCAATGATTATAAGATAAGTACCATGTTCCTAAAATACAATAAACTTATTGAATACTATAAGTACAGATGTGCTTGCAGTTCATATATGGTCTTTTATCTATTGCATTGCTAAGGCCTATTTAGAACAGCACTTTTTGGTAGCTAATTACCAGAAGGGGAAGTGCACTGTTCTACTGTACACTACATCATGTCAGAGTTTACAAACATTTGCTGCCATACATTATTCATTACAAACATTAAGACCACACTCCATCAAGTTTTACCAATGTTTGGAACTGTCTTTGTCATGTTATACTGGTGTGATTATGTGTTAATTAGCCTAACCAATCATAATTTTTCTATTTCATTGCAGTACATATGCCTGACTAAACAACGTTAGGTTGGTGCTGAAATGTATAACATTTACTAAGCAAAACCCCCAAATAACCAACTAAAATAAACCAGGCCTAAGCTAGTTTGTATAGGCCTAACTTGTAGTTTGATACCAGCCCTAGTGATCCCAAGTTAGCCCAATGATATTAAAAATATACTTACTGAACGTCTTCCTTTGCTTGAAGGATTTTTGGGCCTCTGGTATCTCTGTTTGCTTTGAAGAATCGGATCCCATGTTTATATATGGATATACCGAGGTTCTTAAAATAATGTTACTAGTTCCAAATTCGAAAATGAACCTGTATCTATCCCAATAGGTATTTATTTTCAGGAGAGCAAACTGTATCCGATTAGGTATGTTAGCAAGAACACAGTACGTGCGCACTTGGTTGAACGACGTGGAGGGTTGGTAATCCGTATGGTAAACCAAAAACTATTATCAATGACAGTGCAGCGTTCACTGTTATTGTCAATTCCAGGGGCCTAACCACACTAACGAACTTGGTCACAAAACCGTAACGAATTCTGAAAGCAATGATGAGTAGTTGCCAAAGTAACAAATCTTCTTAACATTGTGTATTTTCAATATAAAAGAATAAGCGATACTTTGCCGTGCAACCAGACATGAGCGATGTCTTCACTAGTAGGATAAATATTTTGTAGCTGAAAGACTGAAGCCTTATGACAGTAAATATTGTGCAATACCATGGACAAACTTGGCTTACCACAAGATCAGCCGTCGTTCGCAAAACAGACAAAAGGATATGCACAGATCATTACCACAGCTCTTTTATGAATCGGTTAGTATATAGAGCCTTAATGAACGGGATTGCGTTCACGTCCTCACTGAAAGTAAATCTTATATGTGCTATTGTCTGTGATGCGGCGGCGCTTACCTTCGGGTGAACTCCAAGCCCGCATACTGTACGGTCTAAATGAGGGGGTGTTCATCTGAGAACTTGTGACATTTTTAAAATTATAGGAAGAGACATAACAAACGAGGCGACAACAGGAGAAAAATCCCCGCTAAACAAAGCCAGTGCAGCCTACCACACATACCATGTTGGGGAGGGGATGGATTCTGCTTTCACCACCTGTTACTCTGCTAATATCACCCTGTACCGGTGCCCCTCCCCTATACCCTCCCCCTCACTTTCACTCGTCCCTTGTCTCCCCAGACCCAACCCTCCAACCAACCCCTTACCAATTCAACCCTCCCTTTACCATTGGCGGAGCGTCCATACAGTCAGAGGGGGCGGATGCCCCCCCGACGGACTCAAATGGACTGCTGGGGGCCCTTTTCAGCTTTTTAAAAAAAGTTACATCTTCGCGATTGACTTTTTTTTTGCACTCTCAAATAGGCCTAACTATTGACATTTGTCACATTTTGTTGGTGTAATTTTATGACAAAATGGCGATGACACCTATTTATTCTTCGTTTATCTGCAAATTAGCAAGGCCCGGAAAGGGTCATTTCCTGCTATCTAGGGAGTATCTTTACTCAAATAATTTCTTTACGCTCCGCGCCAACCTGTGGTGGCGCTCCGCTTAGATAGTGTCGAAAGTGCCCTTACAGATCATTCTCGCCCCCCCTGACCAATACCCCTAGCTCCGCCACTGCCCTTTACCACATCAACCTTGTGTAATACCCACCCTTTCCCATTCTTCTTAGGTCAAGCAATTCCTTCCAAGTTTTCGATTGTCATTGTGTTCAGCATAAGTATTACGTGGCAGAGTTATTATCATTTATAAAACAATGGTTTAATTTTAAGGTTGACATGGAGGCTGTACTGAGGAGTTGGACCTTAATAAGAATTCCAGAGATTTATTTTTAAACCTTAATATCTTGAAAACTGGAATAGCTATAGAAACATTATCAACACTGATTATTTTCTTGGACTATGAAATATCTACCAAATGTCATCCATTATAGAGACATTCCAGGGGCACAAAATGTAGCACTTGTCATACTGAGAAAAACATTCTACACTGTTAGTTAATATCCCAACTCAATATCCTTTGCCCCTAACTCTAGATATGTTTGATTGAATGATAATCTTCTTGTTGATTTTTCCTTCAAATGTGATACATTTGGATTGTTTACCTTGCTGTCAATGGTCTCTGTATTTAGGACTTCATCAAAATGCAACCTTTTTTTGTTGTAAATATATTGTTTTCATCTGTCAATAAATTATTTCAATATTACAAAACACACAATCATTTTCATGTCATGGTAACATCACTCTGTTTACCAGATGTATTTGCAAAATATCACCAAATATGAAAAATTAATGGCTTCAACATGCACAATGCTATGAGAATGTGGTTTTGACTGACAGATTCCAGAAAAATTCCACAATTTTTAAGAAATCTACTTCAGCCATTGGAATGTCCCTTTAATAAATGCAATATTTACACACATTTGATTCAAACTGAGATTGGTAAGGAACATCTCACCTCTCAGTTTCTATGTTAGGTATGCTACATCAGAGTGTGAATTTATTGCATTGACCCTTAAAGGTCAATCATCATTAGATGTTAAGTCTAGGTAGGAGAGGGGATGATGAGGAGAGGAGGAATGGGAGGGGGGGGGACCAAAGATTAAAGCAGCTTATCAAGTTTGGTCAACAATGTACCAAATCTTGGGATACCAACACACCCCTCTAACTTCTTTTTTGGAAAATAAAGATTAAATGCGGAGAATTATAATGCACTCTATTCAATTTTCAATATTCCGATACAAAAGACAAAGTACTAATTTCTTTCTTCATTTATTTGAGTTTTCGCATAATTGAAATTAAATTTGACTGTTCAAGCTTGTTCAAGCTATACAGTTTTATAGGATTTCATAAATCAAATAATATACACAAACTAATAAGACACAAAAAGTTGCTTTAAGAGGAAAGTAAATGTAACTCACTGACTTTACATATTAGCATGCATTATATGCATTAAATGCAACAACTGACAGGTCTCTGTAACAACAACTAAGAGGTCTCTTTGGCCAACAGCTAATAGGTGGTTCCTATAACATCACCTAAAAGGTGACTGAAGCAACAACACCTAACAGGTCATTGTAGCAACACCCAACAGGTTCTGTAGCAAAACCTGATATGGCTGCAGCAACACCTAATAGGTTACTTTAGCAACAGCTAATACTGTAGGTTACTGTGGCAAAACCTCATATGGCTGTAGCAACACCTAAAAGGTTACCGTAGCAACACCTAATAGGCCTGTAGCAACATCTCAGTGGGACATATAACAAGACCTAACGTTCACTATAGCAACACCTAATAGGTTACTATAGCAACACCTAATAAGACTGTCGCAACACATGATGAGCCTGTAGCAACACCAAATAGGTACTGTAGCAATACGTAATAGGTATGTATAGCAGCACCTATTAAATAACTGCCTGTAACAACACATAGTAGGGTCTGTAACAACACCTAATATGATCTTAGCAACAATCGGGCCTGTAACAGCCCCTAACAGCTGCTTGTAGTAACATCTACTACGTTACTGTAGCAACACCTAAGAGGTCCCTATATCAACACCAAATAGGTCTTTCAAAAAATTTAAAAACAAAAAAGATTAAAGCATCATTCCCAAGTAAAATGGCGTGGGTCCTCTCAGCCGTTTTACAGCAAGATGCTTCCTCTTCCCAACCGTTTTCATTTTCTGGTTTATTTTCCACATCATCGGTAGGGGGACGACGGCCGGGTCTTCCTTTTCATGCAGGGGACTTCTCCCTACAGGAAGAAGAGGTTCGATGTACCCTGGTAGATTGAGTAAACTAGAAAGATTCATTTTTCCATACGTTCTGATATTTTTGGCCAACGGGAAAGCCTCTTTGAAACTCTGTGAACGTGACCGCTGCCGTTTCATGGCTTTGCCTGGCCTTTTCCTCAGACCTTCTCTACCGTAACCTCCTAACTTTGGAGGCCTGGTTAAGAACCTGATTTTTGCTTCGTTTTCATCTTCTAATGTTCTCTCCTTTTTCCGCTCGAATCTACTTCCGTTGAACACAACTTTTTCGTTCACTAAATCCTGCAAGGAAACTTCTGTGGGAACTACACCAATGTTTGGCTTTATGGAGTGGTGAGGTCCTTCGAAACACAGCCGAAGACATAAACTGTCGCCGAGGTAGTCCCGAAACTTTGTGTATAACTCATTGATATTTGATGTTTCGTGGACGGATGTATCTCTGGAAGTTTCTTCACTGGACGGAGATGACCGTGATGAACTCTCTGTTAACTTTTGAGATGGTTTTTCCTCTCGTTGAAGAGAAGAATACTTGGCCTTGAGGAGGACTTCTGCAGCATTCTGAAAGAGAAATTGATATGAAACAACAAGAATAATGACAGACCTTAAAGACAAAAGCAAAGGCAACAAAGTAACTTTCCTAATTTCTTGCAATCATTAAAGAAAAAATTATGCTCAAACAAAACTTTGGATAATCCAGATTAAACAAAATCAGAACATAAAACTAAGCACTTCATTTTTAGCCAGTGATATTCCTGACTGGAACTGAGTCATTATTACTGAAGTAATAGTGCAATACCTATAAATAATATGCAACAAAACTGTGACATGTTGTGACAAACTTTGTCAACAGTTTGTGGTGGGAATTTCCATACAAGTACACAGAAATCACTTGTAAGTGATGAAAGAATCACTGCAATCCCCCCCCCCAAAAAAAAAAAAAAAAAAATTGTTGAAAAAATATTTCTTAATTAATATTTTTTTTAAAGCAAGCATGGCATATGAAAATCCCATATTTTATCATTAAGGCTGACTAAAGAACTATATCTGTGGGTCAAATAACAAAAGCTCTCTGCACTAATATAACTTCAATGATCAAGTTTCTTTAGCTTGGAGCTGAAGATGCACTGATACTTACAAAACTTGCAATAACGACATATTTTGATGCTTTCTCAGTAGTTGAATTGTGTCAAAATGTAGCTTTATCCATTTAATTTTGCTATAAAGAACTTTTTATTCAACACTAACTATCAACTTGAACTTGAGAGGTCAAATGTCATCAGGTCAGGATTGAAAAACCTTCCAAACAAAACCGAGCCAGCTTCGAGCAATAAATACAACAAATATATGAAAGCAAAGAAAAAATAGGAAACAAAGAAACAGGTAAGAGAGAGAAAAAATAACACCCAGAGAAGTGCTAATAGAATAGAATAAAATAGCTTCTTCAACTTTTCTTTTCACCTGAATTGCACCATACACTTTTTGGCCATCTTCTCTGATGTGTGTGCTTGACAGTGAGTTGTCCTCTAGGATTGGCTGTAGGAACTGCCAATAGGTAGGTAGCACAGGAACAAGTATGTCCTCGATAGCCTGAGAAAAAAGAAAACAAGCAAAAGAATAGATATAAAGAGAAAGGAGGGGTATAGTCTATAAACTATCATGCACATTTTCGTCAAAAGTTTTTGTCAAAAATTATTTATATATTTTCACTTCAGTGGAACTGCTGCCACTCTGTGAATGCCACAAATGTGTTGCTCACAAGAAAAGTGCAGATCCAGGATTTAATACAAGGAGTGGGTGTAGCTTGCGGTCACCAAAGCTGTGAAGAGGAGTCTGGGAGGATCCTCCCCCCAGAAAAGAAAAACATTATTTTTGCTGATAGCAAGTTTTGAATTTATGCGTGCGGTTGAAAAGGGGAGGTGGGCGATGGGAAAACCCCACACCACCTAGATCTATTCCTGCAAGAAGAATATTTTTTTCTAAAATGAATTGAAATAATGGGCAGCAGGTAAATAAATAATAGGGTCATATACAATCATGTCAACTATCCTCATAACTTTTATATATGACTTTGAAATGTTAATATTTCAAACCTAGGAAGGTAAGAATCAAAAGATTGTAAAGACAATAGAAAAATCACATAATCAAGGAAATGCTCAACAACCTGAGGTCCAAGAGCCGAGAGGCTGACCACAGCCCCATAATGAGAACAGAGTGGTCTAGCAGTATCAGCTAGGATGTCCTTCAAAGTCTGTAGTAACTGATTGTACATTCCCTGAGGTTGGGGACCACAGCAGCTAAAAAACATGAGGTAAAAAGGTGTATATTGATAAGAAAAGTGGAAACTTTAATCAACTACCATTGCCATGTTACCCTGCACCCTTCTCTCTTCACCCCAAACATAAAAAATCAAAAAAATTTATAAAAATTAAGCACTCCTGAAAGTATGTGATTACGTTTACAATTGAATCAAATTGAATTATTTGCTCGAGAAGCTTACAAACGGTGAAGAAATCTTAGCGTGTCTTACTTAGTACTGATAAATTGCACAATCTTCTTATGAGTAGTTCTCCTAAGGTTTGGCAAACTGGTTAACCAAATTCAACATCAACTGTTTATTATCCATGTCACTAAAATAACTCATGTCTAACACGATTCTGTTTGACTTTTTTTTTCTCCTCTCTTTTTCATCCAAACATTCCTCTGAAATGCTACTTACTTGACCAGAGGATGCAACAGACGAGAAGCAAACACTCTAAGAGACCAGTGATCGTTTAATGGATTTATCGAGACTGCCAGAGGCTCTAGAATGCAGTAGGTGACACTACCAATGAGCTTATTGACCTAGAAGGGATAAAATATTACAGAAAGGTTGATTAAAAAATGAGACTCGTGGTAGCTTATCTATATTTCCTTTAGTTGTTCGCAGTATGCTAAATGGAAGATAAAATGGATAACATTTGTAATCATTAAACCTCCCACATACACAAGACTGACAAGAGTTTATAAAACACAAACTTGATCAGACAGTACTAAACAAAGTTTGAAAAGAGAGAATTTACCAATTGAAGTATAAACCACAACTCCCTCTGTACCATTCCCTCACCCAACCCCCCGCCCACCCCACACACCTACATTGCTTCCCCACCCAACCCCACTTCCAAATGCAGTGGTAAGCTTCATAGTTGAGCAAGTGTACTAGGTGGACAGCAATTTTAATGTCAAGATATTTTTCCAACTTTTATCTCTATTATAAATTTGCAATATAGTGTAAAATACAGACATAGAACAAATAATAACAAAGATATTGCTGGACACATAAAAATGCTATTAAAACATTTAGAAGAATAATTGATGAGCCGGCAGACAAATAGACATAGCGAGAAAAGATGTAGGAACTTGTCTCTTATATTTGTATTTATGGCATCACATTCTAAGCTTCCTTTCTTTCGATTTATTTTTGTTCCATTCAGTGCAAGCAATACATCATTGCATGAACCTTCAAACTTGACTTACATATGAGCCGAGGTAGAGATAATTATTTCTCTGTAGAGCGTCAACAGCCTGCAAAAGTCTGGTTAGTTGATTGAGATCATGACTGACAATCTTCACCCCAGACTCTATGAAACTGACCAAAAATGGCAGCAGGGGGGACACTTTGGAGTTACTGGCAAGATCATTCAACACCATCTACAGAGTACAATATACATATATATCATGATTGTGTCATCAAAAGTATGGGTATAGGATTGATGTACATAGTAGGTAAACATAAGAATATGAAGGGCTAACTTGTCAGAATGGTGAACCATATTTTTATCGGGTTGAGCAAGAGGGGGGAGGGGGAGGTTGTATGGCAAATGCGCATAGGTGGGCAAGCAAATGGGAGGGGGAAGGCAAGATAGGGACATTTACTAATGGGTGCACGTGAGTAAAAAAGACTATACTCGATGGTGAAAATTTAAACACTCAAAGAGCACCGATGGCGATGGCACTCGTCCATGTTTTTACAAGTATTTCATGAAACATACTATATCAAAGTTATGACCAACGCTAAATAATTTGACGGGGATTACCTTAATTCCTTCGGCTTCTTTCTCTAAGATCACTTTTGTCACCTCTTGGTAATACTTTTGAAGTTCATCTGACAAATCAGAAAGACAATGCTTGACACCTAAATAAAGCATGAAAAAAAGAAGCATAAAATTAATTGACCTAAATGTTTTAGGCCTTTGTGATAACTATTGGATACTCATATCTAATGGCTTCGTAATCCTCCAAAGAACCAAAGTGTTCAATCACTGAATCGACTTATAAGCTTTATGCCATTTTCTTGCTGCTTAGTTGCTTCACTGCCAGCAAGTCAATCATACCAACATTCAACAAAAAGTGCAGAACTATAATTTTTTTTTAGAATTACACTCAGATTGATGCAATAGCCTAGCTACAGTTTTATTACTGCCTTCAGAAAGATAGGAAAGGTTGTTTGCACTGAGTTTGAAATATTTTGAAGACAAAGATCATTTCAGTTGAAAGATGTGGAGTAAACACAACTACTAAGATAATTGGAGTTTGCATAATGGACTTTTGGCAACACTTTAATGGGCAACAATGAGAGATAAAACGAAAACAAAAACTATAGCGTACTAATTAATTGTAAATTTACCTGTAGATCCAGTTGAACTACTTCCTTTGCTTGTTCCTTCCAGTGCCAACCAGGATGCTGAGAAACAAAATAAACAACACTTGTTATAATAATATTAAAAATTGGTGTCATTAATTATTATTATTAAAAGAAAACACTTCACTAACATGATACAAAATCAACATGGGAATAATTTCAGTGCTTGAATTCTATAGGGAAATTTTGAGATTTGCAAATTTATGAGTCACCTAAAATTTAACAACTGTGTATTTTATGTGTGGTTTTGGATGACATTTTGCCATATTGGTAGAGAGTCCATGAATTTATTAATGATCATAGAGAGAGATATTATATATATCTCAATTACACTGATGCATTGATATTAATATTACTAGAATTAAATGAAGTGCCATAAATACCAGTCCCTCAGCCAAGCTTTCATTACAATGTGGCCAGCCAGAGCCATAGTCCATCGGACTTGGTGGTCAAAGGTCAAGGTCAAACCAGGGAACAAAGAGGAGGTAACAAAACCTTTACATAAATTCTGTTAAAATTGCACAATATTGCCTGATTTTTTTTTCTACTTAGGCTGTCAGTTCAAATTGCCATGGTTTTTATCACAAAGACAGTCTTTTGACATTTTGATAGTTCCTCCATGTAGACTGAGAGTACTAGGAATGCAATATTGAATGCTTTGATGGATTTCCATTGTAGAGGATTTTTTCTAAGTCAAGATGTCAACCATAGAGGGTGAGGGTGCTAAAAACTAAGAGGGCGACATTACAAAACTGCTTGAACGGTTTCATTCAGCATGATATTTGCATAACTGACCTTTCACTGAGCATTTTCCAGCAGTAGCTGGAACCTGAAGGTCCAATGCAGTAGATGTGAGGTCAACATCTTTTTCTTCCACAAAGTAAAGATTCCCCTCTTTCAAAGTCTTAAACTGTAAGTTCTTATGAGATCCATAACCATGGATTGGCTATAAAAGAGAGTTATCGGAAAACAAGAATGAATATGTATTTTCCACATTACTGTTGAAACTACAAATAATTGATCCAATTAGCTATATAGTAATTATCATGTAAATGACAACATTTCGGGATAATATTGCACTAATTGATGAGATCAAACTTTGAACAGCATACAATCTTTTCCTAGAAGAAAAGAAAAATGTTCCATTAAAACTTTAAGAAAAAAAAGGTGGAAATCTTCAGAAATATATACAGTTTTTTGGGAGGATACCCTAGCTTTAGGTCACTGATAAGGGCCATGAAACATCAACAGTTGATTTAAATGAATACACACACCTCAACATCGCTCCATTTTAAGGCTTTGTTGAAGTCTTCAACCAATAATTTCTTTCTCTTTGCATGTTTCATAAACTGTGTGCTGGCCTGTAAGAAAAATGAAGAAGTATTAAATGATTAGACCATTCAGATTTATCTTAATCAAGATAAATCTTATGACAAAAATCATTCATGAAGTAGCATATCACTGTGAAGCAGAAGCAAAGCCATTTTTTCCTTGAACAAGACTAAAATCATGCTAAGAAACCTACCATAAAGAAATTGTGATTTCCCATTTGCTATTGCATGAAAAAAAAAAGCACCAACTATTAAAGGCATTGAAGACTCGCCCCAAACCGCGATGGCCATCTAAAAAAGTTAACTTTCTGTTGCTTGTAAGTGACGTTTTGTTCGTGTCGCTACAAAATGCAGACAGTACAGTAACGAAACCTGATACCTTGTTATCTTTAGCTGGACCTGAGATGTCCATCGCTGTATTGTTTGAACACTGTACTGTGGGTATTGACTGCAGCTGTATGTACTGACTGTACACTAGTGTCTAATTACCGATGGTAGCAAGCTGTGTGTGTGTATTTTCTGGGATCGATGGTGGTGTTTAACACTTCTGTTACACCTCATTCGTAACTAGGTCAGATTAACGGCATTAGACGTTTCTTTTTGCGCGAATCTTCACACCCTTTAAGTCATATTTTTGGACTCAAATTTTACTATAATTTTATAAATTTATAAAATGGAAGTAGCCTGCTATATACCTTTTGACATTGTTTAAATTTGTGCTCAGAGAATTTAAGATGATCTGGAGGGATCAGTCCACAGTACGGGAATGTACCAACCATGTAGGGTCATGTGACGTGCTCCCAGGTGCTACTTACATATTATTTACTTTTTGTCAGTGCATTCGGTAGACAACAGCATGCCACTGCAACGGGAATTTAAGGTAAATTTTAGAATAATTACTTATGTTTGGATGATAACGTTGTTTAGATTAACTTAACATCTCATGAAAAGCTTGATCTGTATGGACCCTGGCTATTATTTGAACAACTGCTGTCAGAGTCTTATAGATTCCTTAAGTTGGTCATACACGCTTGATTACGTACAAAATCCGACAAGGAGCCTTGTGTTGCTAAGGAGCAACGAATCCTGTCATTTGCGTCTAGTGACTGTTTTGTGAACAGTCCTGAATAGCTGCGTGTGTTCCAGCTGCAGTTCAATTTTTTTTAAAGAAAATACTCAAAATGGTAATTTTGGAATTGAAAATTGTGGTAAATTAAGGGAAATATTGGAAAAATGTACCACTTAGCTAGATTACACTGTTCTCGTAGCTTCATAAGGAATGTTGTAGCTATAAGATCATGACATTAGTTGTTGTAAAATATACATTCATGGAGTACCATAAGAGTATAGTTTTACAGTGGAGGATGTACATCACATGACCCTCCATTGTCGGAACATATTTGTGCGTATCTCCAATTGATGTAGTCAGTCCTGGTTAATGTATACACTGATGTATATGCTCAGCATAGGGTGCACTATACTAACAGATTTCCAACAAAGGAAACCACTAAGGCTAAAGTTTCAGGCAATGTACACAGGCATGGTAAGTTAGAGTCAATTTGTACCATAACATGATTATCTCTAAACCTTGCACAGTTGGGATTTGTTAGCTGTCCTAGATCTTATTAATAGTAAAAGGTATGATATGAAATTTGGAACAGTTTTAAAGTTCTGGTTATCTGCTTAGGGTTATATTATTTAGGCTATGCTGCAATTGTAGTTGAGGAACTTTAATTTTGTTATGCAATATCAATTATGAAGCAATTTCCATACTGTAGTAACAGAAAGTATGCAAAACTTTTAAGTGTGGTAGCAAGTCCCTCTATGTGTTTTGCACCAAAAGTGAAATGACGATGTAAATTTGCAAAGCAAATGTCCAAATCATCCCTTATTTAGTCAATTCTTTTGCATTAATTTACTGATATCAGCCTAGCCTCTAGAGCCTAGACTCGAGGACTAACGTTTATTTGTATGTGTACAAAATAAGGAATAAGGAAATATTCCCAATTTATTCTTCTTAAAGTTTTGTATTGCACTTACTATATTTGCATTGAAACCAATGGCTAGCACTTTAACTAAATATTCATGGTCATCATAGTGAATGAGGGACACATAGCACTCTTTAAATGTAGGAATGGACTGCGTTACAGGTAGCATGGGCACTTCGTATTCCGGACACCTAAGCCTTAAAATCACCCCAAAACTATATCTATTGGTATAAATCACCTGAAAATATACTTGATATGGTGGGAGAAGTGTGTTATATAACGATACACGGCCAAACTTTTTTTCCTGTAAACTGTTTTCACGTTGTAAAAAAGAAGATTCTTCGTGATTGTGGAACTGGTATTTCTTTGCTAGAGTATTGCCAATTTCGGACACACAGTCCCACAGTGTGGCGCTAGTGATAAAATTGGTGGCGTATTTACTTGCACACGGTCATTTTGGAGAGAAAATAACTGTAGTTTCGTACTTGTTGGTGAAATTTGGCTCTTCCTGTAGGGTGTCATGCATTTCTTAGGGGTGTCCGAAATTGGCAGTGTTCCGAAATTAGCAATACTGACTATACCGGTACATTGCCATTAGCATTGTTCGTGAAGATACTACTAGCCTACAGTACTTACAGTGTTACAGAAAATGCATAATTCATAGCCTAGTTTCTTCAAAGTTAGCCTAGCGTAGGGTAGGCTATGTCAAAAGACATTAAATGATGCACACTTGTTTAACACATTGCAATAGTTTCATATATAGAAATAAGAGAGAACGTATTCATCAATGAGTAAAAAAATAACAGTTCAAAGTCTGAATTGGACCCACCAAGCAGCAATCTACGCAATCTTGGCCTGAAATCGTACACAAACATTTTACCTGAGCAGTTTCGCGAAGTCGATAGCAAATGTCTTGGGCTAGAATTGTACAGATTTCACCCGAAATAGATGGGTAACCGGCGGATTCGGCCATTAAAGCAATAGAACGTGTCGTTAGTGTGGCATACTTCTTGTCACCTTTTTCGGAAGACAACTTTTCTTTGGATCGACTTTTGTCAGGCGGTCCTGCCATTTTAGATTTCATGTCGTACAAACGACTGGTTTGAAGCTAGCAGTCATAGACATCGACATGTACAAAAAATGTATGTAAATTTCGAAGTTCATTTGAACTATGATAGACGAACGTCGATTGTAAAAAGTGACACACGGCTCATGAAACAGAAAAAAAATGAAGTTTATTTTCGAGCAGTTGAAAGATGAATTCAGCATATTTTATTTACTTTGACAGAGATTATTAAACATGATTATGAGGAGAAATTAAAGGAAGTCGGATCCAAATGCTGAAATTACTAATTCGTACACCATGCAAATAAACTGCAAATGCAGTGATTTTCACATGCATTTTACCAAAGTTAATTATTTATTTACATCCAAGTTGGCACCTCATGAACTCTATTGGCTTACTAATTGGTAGCCTCATTGCACTGCCTAGAAGGTAGTATACAAATAATGAATGGTTATGAGTGCAATAGTGCAAATATTTCAT
>KN890370.1:26932-44466 GCA_000934455.1 Apostichopus parvimensis
TGTTAAAGCACAATTTGATCAGTATATACCTGAAATGGATTAAAACTCTTCAAATTTGTAACTCTGCTTGGCTGCAAAAAGTTTAGGTTGCCTGCTGTATCGTTGCTAGTAATATTTGAAGGTGCGTCAATTATGAAGCCTTTAGCTATACATACCATAGGCCTACAATAGGTTACAACAATGTTCTTTTCTCAAGTAGGAGCCTGTTAAGTGTTAATCTTTTCATTTGATCTCGTGGTAGCCCTATCACTTTTCGGCAGCGGGCCAAATTTGCCATCATTGCATACACTTCAGTTGTGATTATTTATGTCATCGTTTTTCTACTATTTATCAAAAGTTTAAAACCTGCTAATTATGCTATGATTTATAGTCTAGTCGAGCGATAAGAGTGATGCAAATGGAGAGTTTCTATTTTCTGAATAGCAATTGGCTATTACTCAGAATTGTGATTGTTATTTATGCTGTTTTCTGCATTGTTATTGTTATTTCATTATGTTTTACCCTAATTTCATCATACTATCTTTCATAGTTGGAATGGAATTTTGGAAGCAGCTGTGTTTGGAACATGGTATCAGCCCAGAAGGGATCTTGGAAGATTTTGCAACTGATGGAACAGATAGAAAAGATGTCTTCTTTTATCAGGTTTGATCTTAAATTGTATATTTGAATCATTCAGTATGCATAACATAATTTAGTTTTGTTCCTTGGTTGTGTAGAATTCGAGTTCAAAGCACTATATAACATTATAAAATGTTCAAATGGGTACCATGATAGGTTCCCAGGGAATAATTAATCTGGTCTCACATAGCGAAATGCAATATTAAAATTGTCAAGTTCACTACAAAAATTCAAATATGTTAAGGCCCTAATTAACAGTTTTTGTGCTCAATAAATTACTTTCAATATTTTTCTTCCTATTATTTATGGTATTTATGGTAAGCCAACTTGAGAATCCTCAAAACTGCTATACAATGATTTGCCGACTAAATTTCCTTGGTTTGAAGCTAATTTTCATTCCAATTCTTTTGGGAATTGATGAAACATCTGATGAAGATGGGTTAAGATTGAGGTTGGGAGTGGGAGAAAACCTGGATTTTAGCATGTTATTGAAATGACGTCCTTCAGTCGGATGGAAACAACCTGAAAGATATTCTATACTCCAGTTAATAGATGGGATACAGGATGCCGATGGACGGGTGGGTTTATTATGAAGAATTGTACCTTCCAGGTACTACTGAATACATAAACTTACAAGTGAATGCTGTATTAAGCCATGTCTTGTTCGTGAATACGGTACTCCTCGTTCTTCGTGAAGACTACAGTCGTCCATTTTTTATTTTTTTTTCACAATCAGGCGGATGATGAACATTACATTCCCAGAGCAGTCTTGCTTGATCTGGAACCGAGGGTCATTCATAGCATACTGAATTCGCCCTACGCCAACCTCTACAACCCAGAGAACATCTATCTTTCTAAAGATGGAGGGGGAGCTGGAAATAATTGGGCATCGGGTTACACCCAGGTGAGAGGAATTCTCATCAACTATAACATCGGATGTTTAACAGTCTTCAGATCATAGAAAAAATGGACTGCGTAATTTCTTGAACAACTGCAAGCTACCCCTTTCTGAGTTGCCTGAGAAACAACCCCATTCCACTTAGACGACATATTCCTGTGAAATCTATAACCACCCATAGATCATTTCTGAAACCCTACCTGATGACCTCTCCTGCCATTTGGATGACTTGGAGGAGAAATCTTTGCCAGTCACCCAAAAGAACACGTTCCAAATTGTTCCCCAAATAAGTCTGGACGAGAATGGTACAATCCTGAAAAATATCACATACTGACACAACATTGCATCACAGTTCAAGTTCAACCATATTTTGTTTGGCATTATTTAAAATGTGTGGGTAAATAGACGACTAAAACAAGTCTTTTTCCGCTTTTTCTCTCTCAAATTCTTAAAAATTGTCACGTCCAGATGACCATAGTATTTTGGGGGGGGGGGGTAGGTTTGATTCATTATCATCGCAGTCTGCTTAGGTATTACTGTACATACTGAGTTTGCATTGTCACAATTTGCCAACAATTTGGGAGTACTTATTATTTGTGACAGTTAGGGACAAAAGTGAGAATATTTGTATTTCATTGGTGTGTTTTTGGTTTTGTGTCATGAATAATGTTAATATTATGCAATCCCAGGATGGTGCTCCGCACCACATACATGTACTTAATGTGATAAGATGTTTGATCCAAAATGTTACCCATCTGCTGCTTGTAAATATTTGAGAGGAATTTTTGGTTTGTTTTTCTGATCCCTTCAGGGAGACCGTTTATATGAAGAGGTGTTTGACATCATTGACAGAGAAGCGGACGGTAGCGACAGTCTTGAGGTACGGTAATCTTTTTATTTGCATTACGTTTATAATTAACATAAATCTCTTCATAGTCCCTTTTACTATGTGTAAAAAAAAAAATCACTGAAGGAGGATTTGAAGTGACACCTCATGGCTTACAAAACAAGTTTCCAGAATAAGTCAGTGAAGAAAGATGAGAAGGAAAATTATACATTTTGATAATAATAAATGATATAGTCATCAATGAATATCTCCTGTGAATAGTATGATTTTTTGTTAATGTTTAAGTCTGAGTGTGTATCTAAGGCCAGTGGGAATATAAATAGAATAATATGAATGATAATTTCCCCCTTCCTTTTCCCCTATTCAAGCCCACTGATGGTGTCTGTGTCCTGCACCTCATCGAGCCCCCTACGGGTTTGAAATGTCAGCTTTTTGGTCAATGCATCAATAACAAATGTTGAATGCTGTCACCACAAAATCCAAAAGGAAATATCAGCTCATTGGTCAGGTCTACATAACAGCATCAAATCAGGCGTATTATTTAAACGTATCTATGTTGAATACATTTCCTTCAGCGTTATATATTTCTTTCATCTGTAGGCTTTCGTCATCTGTCACTCCATTGCTGGAGGTACTGGTTCGGGAATGGGGTCGTACCTACTGGAGAAGCTAAATGACAGGTATTGTTTGTATAACCAAAAAATAAAAAAATGGCGCAAACTTTTTTTATATCATTCTTGAAACACTGTAATGGTTGTTTGTTTCAGCAGTGAATCTTTTGTGCTTTTCGATACATTTTCTCTGCAAAAAAAAGCTTACTCTATCCAGTATCCGTTAGCAACCTACCTTATAGGTGAAACCTATCAGTGCATCCCGGCTGCAAGAAGCATTATACTGGAAGTCTGTAACTGATCAGATCTGAAATTTGTTTATTCTTTATTTCAGTGTTTTTTTTTTTTTTAAAATACAAGGTCATAAATTGACCACACAATAATGTTTGCATTTTTGTTTTGAAAGCTTGAAATGTTCTGTGTAAACTTTACTAGCCACACAAGTGAATGTGTTATGTACTAAAGGAATGTTCATATCAAGTTTACATACCCTAATGAGATAGAACAGTCAATATAACTGTTTCATTACGATATTTTGTGACATGTCTAGTATCAGAGATCTGTTGGACCCCAAAGATTTTTCTTCATTCTCGTCTTCTAAGATTTATTTCGTGGTTGCTCTCCTCTGTACAGGTTTCCAAAGAAATTAATTCAGACCTATTCAGTGTTCCCAAACCAAGTTGAGATCAGCGATGTGGTCGTACAGCCGTATAATTCAATGCTAACTCTGAAGAGGTTGACACAAAATGCAGATTGCGTGGTATGTTGCCCTGTGTGGATATATCATATACCAACAATTTTACAAATTTCTTTTAATGGATTTTTTTATTCGTATAACACCTAGTATAATACATCCTTCTGTAGTTTTTCGATAATTAGTTATTATGTTTGTAACAGAATTTTCTCTGCCATTTTTAATTCCTGGTCGAAATTCGATCCGTTTTGTTTTGTAGGTTATTCTGGATAACACTGCTCTGAACAGAATAGCAACAGAAAGACTGCATCTTCGAAATCCTGACTTTTCACAGATTAACCAAATGGTAGGAGCATTTATAATATTTTTTCTGCATATCTCACAATTTTTTCTTTTGTATTGAAGAATGCCCATTTTGCAGTAATTATTACATAAAAAAAATATAACAATCACCTTTATTAATTTGAGATAAGTTTATTATGAAGAACTGGACTTGCCAAAGTGTATTTGAAATTGATTATTCACCTAAAATTTAAACCTGAACAAAATGTTACCTACTGGGATTACATATTAGAGAGTTGTTCTATGATCTACATCGTTTAGTTCTCCAACAGTGAACTAAATTCATTGTCAAGAAAATGTTGAAATATTGATGAAAACCACCTTGTTTGGTTTCACAAAAGGGAAACTATGGAGTCACTCTTACCGACCTTGCAAAATTTTGAGGGGGGCCGTAGATTGCAAAGTGGGCAATGACTATAACACGGAATCGTTAAGTCTATAATTGACTAAATACGGATAGGTTTGTCCAACACTTCAATGTGGTGTTCTATGTAGTGTGAAGTTACTTTTTAGTTACTAAAAAGTTACTTTTCAGTTTTATTTTTATTGTTTTATTGATAGTTTTATTGATTTTTTGATATCGTTTTATTGATATTTCCATTTTATTGTTATGTTTTATTAATATGTTTTATTGTTTGTTTTTGATATGTTTATTGTTTGTTTATTGATATGTTATTGATAAGTTTATTGATATGTTTTATTGTTTGTATGTTTTATTGATAAATTTTATTAATATCTCCATCTGTCTATGACGGTTTATTTATTGACAGGTCTCCACCATCATGTCTGGTAGCACGACCACATTACGGTACCCAGGGTACATGAATAATGACCTGGTAGGGCTGTTGGCGTCCCTCATCCCCACCCCTAGGTTACATTTCTTAATGACTGGTTACACACCTCTCACATTGGGGACAGAACAGAATGTAAGTATTACCAACCATCAGGCTTCTAAACTTAAGACACAAGATTCCAAAACAATTATTGCGTCAAACTTGTGTTTCTTAATAGTTTGTGTAAAAAGTTGCTAGTTCTACCTGCTGGAATGCCGTCTCAACTTGTGTATGCGTGTGACTGGGTGTGCACTTGTTTGGTATTCTGACCGAGGACTTGAACAAAATAATTCCAGGTCCTCGGATGTGATTTCTAAAGAATCACCACGCCCTCGAAAGAATTCTATTGTTATTAGGTATTGTTAAGGTTAGGGTATGTGGATTTGAACAATGGAAAAACAATGTGTGTACAGTTATTGCGCCATTGCATATCTTCATTTTGTGTGTGTTTGTGTTTCCATATATTTGGATATCTTCTCTTCAATGGCTGTTAACTTAGGTCGGTATGTAAAAGGCTGTTAGCTTAGGTTGGTATGTATAAGGCTGTTAGCTTAGGTCGGTATGTAAAAGGCTGTTTGCTTAGGTCTGTATGTAAGAGGCTATTAGCTTAGGTCGGTATGTATAAGGCTGTTAGCTTAGGTCGGTATTTATAAAGCTGTAAGCTTAGGTCTGTATGTGAAAGGCTGTAAGCTTAGGTCGCTACGTATAAGGCTGTTAGCTTAGGTCGGTATGTAAAAGTTTGTTAGCTTAGGTCTGCATGTAAAAGGCTGTTAGCTTAGGTAAGTACGTAAAGGCTGTTAGCATAGGTAAAAACATGCAAGCTTTTTTAGTGTCCTCCATATGTAACACTGACAGTTCTCTCACTGTATCATTTTGCCAACTTGCACTTGAGAAATTGATTCAAACTTTTACTTGATAAAGTCACCATTAGTCTGGACTAAAACACCATTCTTACCTTTTCCCTGTCTGGTCTCTCCATCATGATAGTAAGCTACTTTCAAACTGATATTTAATCATAATCTATATATGATGTCTCCAGATTTTATGTCTGTAATGTGCATACCTCTGGATACATCAGCGTCAATTAGGATCATGACACCGGAACGTGGGAGACAATATTTTGCTTTTCATGTTCGCAGCAACCAAGTGTACGAAAGACGACAGTGCTGGACGTAATGAGAAGATTATTACAACCGAAGAACATCATGGTGTCCTCCCAGATGAGGGACAGACAGAGTAACCACTGTTACATCTCCATCTTAAATATCATACAGGGAGAGGTAGATCCTACACAGGTAAGCCATTATCACCCCTCCCCTCATCCCCTCACCCCATCCCCTCACCCCGGAACATTCAGGGATGACAGACAGAGTGTCCACTGTTATATGTCCATCTTAAATATCATACAGGGAGAGGTAGATCCTACACAGGTAAGCCATTATCAACCCCCCCCCCCTCCATCTTTGCCCCTACTTAGATTGAACAGATAGTTATACTACTATATCTGTATTTTATATAAATGCAATGGAGAGGTAAATTCTACATAGCTAAGTTGAAATCAATTCTTCCCCCCTACACTCCCTTCAGCCCCTCTGGACATTAGAATCCATCTTAATTATGATTCAAGAACTACGTATGACACTGGAATGCCTAGTTCACTCCTCCCCCATCTCCCATGTGGATTGAGAAGCAATCTTAAATGTTATAGAGGGAATGCAACATGCCCACACATGTAAGCTGAAATAGACGTTTTTGTGCACAGAACACCAATATTTTCAGTATTTCGTGGGAAACCAATACATAAACCTGAAAACTACACTATGACAGATGTAAGCAGTAAACTATGTGAGATGAAAATTACACCTTCAGTCTGAAGTTATATATGCAAATTAATTAAGGTAACTGTAAAGAGGGTGTTATAGGGCTACAAGTATTCATTTATTTATTCATTTCAGGATAAATATACAATTTATAAAGAGGAGTCATAAAATATGTTAACAGAAAGAATAACTAATATTAAAGGAAAAGGGCGAGGAAAAATGTAAGATGATAGGATATCATATAAAAAAACTGTACATCTACACATACAAAACATAATACATCAATGATATAACAAACAGACTACAGCAGACATTCTATGTGCTCGGATTGAACTTATAAAGCAGCACGGTATATAAAAGAGTTTCTGTAAACTTGTGTTCTGTATTTGGTAAGATGTGGGGATTTCTTAGATTTTCTGTTCGATTTGTGCAGGAGACTTTTTAGTATAGTATACAAAGGGTGATTCTGATCACTGTTAATCTTATTAGCCATTCTTGTAAACTCAAGTATTTGAAGTTTGTTTCCAAAATAACAGATTTTGCCATTGTGATAAAATAGCCATGGCACGGCATAATGCTGATAAACTTTTTATTACTCGCTCTTTCCAGAAGAAAATTTCTCTTCATAAGCAAATACCTACCTTAGCAGCGAACTATCATCTTTTTTATACACCAGGTACATAAGAGTTTGCAGAGAATTCGAGAGAGAAAGCTGGCTCAGTTCATACCGTGGGGTCCTGCAAGCATACAGGTAGGTCAATTGTAATAGCCAACTGCTATGTAAAATAATATAAAAGTCTATTTGTTTATGAACAATTTCCTTAAAAAAAATTTAGAGCAGCGGAAGGGGCTCTGATAAAGAAAATCTTTGAAATTGTGTTCAATAAGTGTTGGCTAGTGTAGGTAAGTAATGCACTTGCTTGAAGTGTGCAAAAATCAATTATGTGCTTGTTATGAAAGAAAGTAAGTTTTGGCGCAATGAAAACTTAAAAGAGGGGTTTGGGATCCATTCGCAGATCCGCCATTGGACAGGTCTTGAATTCACAATCTCAGTTGCTTGGTTTCATTGCTTAAAAAACATTGATTTATGCAATCGATAATATTAATAGTCATTTTGATCGGTGGTAAACAGTTTGTTTTATACACTCTTGGAAAACTTCTCTCTCCTGAAACATAATTTTCCTTTCTTTTTATTTTTCAGGTGGCTCTGTCAAGGAAATCACCCTACGTACAGACTGCACACCGTGTCAGTGGATTAATGCTTGCCAACCATACTAGCATCGTCTCTGTGAGTACACTGATAGTCTCCACCTAAATATTAATTAATTTAAATTGGAATCATTGTTATACTTTCTGTAAAATCTATTGTATGTTATCAGGGAATAATCCAGTGTTCAAATATTGTGTAGTAGTTTAGATGGCTCTGAAATTTGTCTTTAACAAATGCATTGGTTGCTATTATAAATGCTATGCTATTATAAATGCTATGCTATTGCTATGCTATATAAATGCTATTATAAATGCTATGGTTGCTATTATAAATGATATGCTATTTTCATGCTATATAAATGCTATTATTAATGCTATGGTTGCTATTATGCTATTATAAATGCTATGCTATTGCTATGCTTTTATAAATGCTATTATAAATGCTATGGTTGCTATTATAAATGCTATGCTATTGCTATACTATTATAAATGCTATGATAAATGTATAAACATCATAGTCTTATTGTCCAGTCACCTCATAGCATTAACACGTAGGTGGTAAAGATTAAGTCAATCTGCCAGAAGAAGCCTCATTGGCTTATCAAAGCCGCAAGCTGACCGAAATCAGTCTCTTAGATTCATATTTAACGTCCATGATTATGAATTGTCAATAGTCAACAATTCTGTGACTGGACGACATACGTTAATCTTGGAATGACTCGAACCGGGGACCTTACGATTGGCATGTACCGGCGTTAACCACTGAGCTAACACTCCCTAACTTTTTTTTTAATTTTATGGTTTGATTTTGCAGCTGTTTGAGAGGACATGTGAGCAGTACGACAAACTGCGGAAGAGAGAGGCTTTCCTGGAACAGTTTAGGAAAGAACCCATCTTCAAGGATAATCTGGATGAGTTGGACGATTCCAGGAACGTCGTGCAGGAATTGGTAGACGAGTACCATGCCGCTACCAGGCCAGACTACATAACATGGGGCACACAGAAGGTAAGGACAGAGAGGGGTGAGGGGGGACTAGCAGGGCAGAGTTTATCACATGGGGTACATGGAAGGTAAGAAGAGAATGGGTGTGGTGAGGGGTGGGTGGGAGTGTTTGGCATGAACCAAGGCAGACTACATAACATGGGGCACTCAGAAGGTAAGGACAGAGAGGGGTGAGGGGGGACTAGCAGGACAGAGAGGGGTGAGGGGGGACTAGCAGGGCAGAGTTTATTACATGGGGTACATGGAAAAGGAGAAGAGAATGGGTGCGGTGAGGGTGGGGGGAGGTTGTGGGAGTGTTTGACATGTACAGTAAACTTGAATGAAGTTTCTGAGGTTTTGTGGTAGGCAGTTGTTAAAGAGTCTATAGGTTTGTTAATTGCTTCCTCCTACTTTGAGGGGGGGGGGGGTTCCCGGGAAACCTATTGATTAATTTAGAATGATCAGAATGGAACACACAAACTCCCCATTTAGCTTTGGAGTGTCATACATGTGATTTACATTAGGAAACCTTATCAACAAGATCTCGGACAGAAGCCAAAGACATAGAAAAATTTACCCCGAGTAGCATACTTTACTTTCCTTCCAAAGTCGTTCAGGAAACCAAAGTGATATTTAACATCAGTTTTTTTAATGAGGCTTTGCAGGCGACGGAAGAATACAGAAACAAAACAAGGCAAAAATGGACTGAGAAATTTGTGACGCTCTACTGAATGGCAAATAACTCGAGCCACTGATATTTTCAAAAGTCAAATTGATATTAAATGTTGTTCTAACTCCACACTTAACGTAAATGCACAGACCACTTGCATTTCAATGGGATTTTCAATGGGATTTTCAATGGTGAAAAATAGGGAGGGGGGGGGGAGTATCCCAATTGTATATTTCAGAATATGCTAGAAAAAAATTCTTGGTCTTTGCTGTCTTTTACTGTTCTTGACTCCCGGAAACCTTTCAAGATTCGTTTTGATTTTGTCTTCTTTATCTCTTAGGCATCCAAACAAAGTACTAAAGCTTAAACTGTTAAGGTGAGAAAGCTGATAACTTCACAGTACTCCCCTGGAAGCGGACAACTTCACAGGGTTACGTGGACCGCTTTGAATTTCATTCCGGAATGGCATGGATCTCGTCCAGATTAGCCCGAGGAAACCAGCCATGGTCTGGAATACAATCTGTTTAATTTCTTTTAGAGAGAATGCTCATGATGATGAAATCATCATTTTCATTTAATTAAATTTGCTTGCAGTTTAACCAGTTATTTTTGGGGATGGGAAAATTATATGAGGCAATGAAATTGTCATAAATTTGTAGTTTTCCAGTGTTTCAAGTGTATTTGATGGATATTAGAAGCCACTCTGCATGCTAGCGCTGGTTTTAAAGGCGACCCAAACCCAATCATCATTATTGATTTATGTGATAGAGTGAATTGTCATGAACAAGTTACCGAGATAGCTAATAAGAAATCTAATTCCATTTGGGAGAAATCACAGATTTGATGTTCCTTCCAACACAAGGCAATGACTTGATCAAGTCTTAATATGACATCATCACATATGACACTTGTGCATTTAAAAAAAAAAAATGTTATGATTTATTACAACATTGTTTCTGTTCTGTAATCATAGGCATAGGAGGCGGGGGGGCTGCAGCCCCCCCAACCAATTTTTTTTGTGAAAATTCGGGCAATATGCTGAAAATTTTTTGGGCACCCACTGAAAGAAAAATAATTTGCAATGTGTTTTTCAATGGTTAAACTTATATTATTGGCATGTTGGTATGTTATTGGCATGTGATGTAATAACTGATGAATGCCTATATGATATGCACATTAATATGTTGAACGCTCGCGGAGCTCGCAAAAATTTTGGTTAAATTTTTCGGGCAAGTCGTTACAGCCCCCCTACGCCTATGTCTGTAATTGATATTGGAGCCCTTCAGATGGCATCGGATTCAGTGCCAGCGATAATTGGTCAAAGTTTCGCTATCTACCAATACTCGTCTTCTTTGGAGAAATCATGATAACTACATCATCTGCCACTGAGATATGAGCTACTAATATAATAGGTCAGCTTCTGTAGCAGAAATGATGGTTTTGTCAGTCAGGCGCGTAGCTAGGGGGGTGGGGCGAGGGAGCGACCGCCCCCCCTTGAGCAATTTTTTTTTGATATTGCTAGTAATTTCAAAATGAAAAAGGTTAGATGCAACTTACAAGGCCTGGGAAATGCCATTTCCAGCGATGTGGGAGGCATTTTCGCCAAAATTTTCTTCTACGCTTTGCGCTAACCCATGGTGGCACTTCGCTTAGATAGTTTACCTACAGGCTTCGCCCCTCCCTTGGCAGATTCCTCCCTACGTGCCTGTTGTCAGTTGTAGTAATGTAGTGAGAGACTGTATACAGCCAGGGGGAGGGGGGGGGGCAGGTGGAGGTTAGGAAATCAGTTCAAATCACCCATTGCCTTGTTATGACCACAGAACATTACAACTAGAATGGAGCAGTGCCTGCTGTAACATTTCTCCTGTTTTGGGGGAATTTTTTTTTCTTCTTCAACAGTCTTGAGAAATTAAGAGGGACTTGTTTGATGGTCTTGTGTGAATATTTGTATATAACTAGAAAGGAAGGGTACCTTCCGTTCATATGTAAATAACATTGATGTAAATGACACTTAAAGTTTAGACCAGATACCCACCCATAGGGGGTAGGTAATAAAGTAAAGTTTTGTAGGTAAAATAAACTGCAATTGGTTTTAAACAAATAATCTTTGGTTAAGGCTGTGATAATATTTATTGCATTATTGAGGTGTAAGTGTGTCATCTTTTTTCATTAATTTGGATGCTTTCTTACAACTTCTTTCATTTTCACAGATTCAAATCATTGGAAAATAAAAAAAAAAAATAAAAAAAAACATAGCTGAAAATGACTTTCATCCTTCAAAGTCATTATTTCTTGTTCTTTATCGATAAGTAAGTTCCAACATATACAGTGGGTAGGTTTGGAAGTGATGGTTATTACGGTAGAATTTACAATGAATGTAGTCATGTTTGCTTCAGAAGTTAGTTCGTAACAAAGTTCTTATAAAGTTTCATGGATATTCTGATTTAGGGAGTTATTAAGAGAGAATTGACCTTTTATGGTATAAAGGGAAATAATTTGAAGATATGGGCAAGCTATTGAAGAAAGCGTCTGTGGTTTCTCTTGTACAAGGGTTGTTTTAGACTTAGTTCTGAATACACAGTATGCGGCCAAATCCGCCAGTGGAAGAATTAAATCTGTCCCATACGGAACATTGTCCCAAAAATCTTGCACTAGTTGGAAATTTGGGCACTTACCACTTAATTAGGCCTTAAAGCTTGAGCAATCAAGACAGCCTACCCCTGCACATTGCTCAAATCTAGATCAAGTTCAGATTTTTGGTTCATTCTGGCCATCTTAGAAAATTGAGAAACTCTGTTATGTGTTGTAGGGTTCCAAACTTCCAATCCGTGACAGTGGCGTCAACGACCACGCTGTGAATAAGTAGGACATAGTCTATGTCATTGGCAATTAAAAAGGTAACGAGATATATGAAGTTTGAACATGACAAATATCTTTCCTTTGTACAATTGTTTAGGATTGCAGAAACATCAAATCATCTTGAGGTTTTGTTTGTGTAAGAGAGACACCAAAATAAAATGGTTTAACTTTTCTACTTATGGGAAGATTTGTATGTATGGATCACAATTTCAGTCCCACCACTGAAAAGTGGTTCTGGAGGGATGGCTACAAATTTGTTGTCACTTAATTTGGAAAAAAATGGTGATATTGGAGTCACCACTTGTGACACAACTTGCTAATCACCAAAACTCTACAGACTTGGTTAGTCATTTATCATATTTATAGTTAAAATTACCAAGTTTCAATTTTCTAAGCCAGACAAGTGTTGTTCTCCATTTTCTGAAACCAATCGCTTGGTTCTTAGTTGCTTGTAATTAATAATTAAAGTATTTTATATTATTATAGTTTGAAATAGATCAAAGATCTTTTGCATCGGCAGTAAACAGTTTTGTGTTCCTTATTTAGTGTCAAGTTTAAATTTATTTCTGTTGGGAATCAGGAAATGTGTAATGATGTCTTCAAGAGTACTCATTTTTTTTTTTGCTCTTAAGTCAAAGTTTAAAATATTATTGAAAAGACCCAAGAGTTAAAGTTAAGGATAAATAAAGAATGCTAAAATTATGTTCTGTCCTAATCACAACTAGACTGGACTTTTTAGACAAAACATTCTGATGGCTGTTGTTGATTGCTTTAGCAAAATTGCTGCAAAATGTTGGGCATCTTTAGGTGGTAACCACATCCTCATAGCATTTAGAAATATTGAGATGGGGGATTTCCAACCATCAGTATGGAATCTTTTTCTCTTCAATAGAAGTTTTACATCGTCTCTCACAAATGTCCCGTTAATATGTACCGAAATTTAATTTTTAATTACTTTTCAATTAATTCATCTGTAATTTGTACCCAAAATATCAAAGAGTTCCAAATAATGTGGTATTTCCAAGTTCCTATGAAACAGGTCATTGTATTTCAAAGTGTTACCAATTTTCTGTTGTTACCAACTTCTAATATACCAGGGATTCTTTGACTTCTAAAAGGTTTAAACCCTTCATGGCAATCATATTCATAAAAATGAACCACAAGAAAAAATACATGACAAATATGAGTTTTGCAAGACATGTTATTATCTCCTACTAAGGGAACATATTTTTAAAAAAAATTCTATCTTGATTTTGACCGCATGTGAAAATAACAATACTGTCGGCTCAATGGAAACGGTTAAATAATATCTCAAAAGATCAGATTCAATGAAAACATGTCCTAGTTACCATAGCAACATAAATACATACAAAAATTGCACTGTGTTACCTAACTAATGGTGACAGGTGTGTGATGGAAATTTCTGTTCAACATTTCCGAAGGTCTTTTATATTAGTGATGTCTAATTCTATGTTGAACAGCAGTTCATAATATATGTGGAGATACCTACACAACGATGGCTACAAGGTGTAAAGAACGGTAGATGGATTCCAACATGCGATATGTCACTCCATGATCACAGAAATGACAAAAAACAAAACAGACATGGGCATAAGAGGAGATAATTACCCTAACCCCCCCCCCCCTCTGGGTCCTCAACCTACACCATCCATGTGCAAATGAAAGGGGTGACTGTGCCAATTATGGGTATAAAGTTTACCCCATAACTCCCTCCCTTTTACAAAGTTCCTTTGACATTTGAAAATCGTTGAAACCAGTACAAGGACTCATTCAATATGTGTAACTTCATTTTACACCCCTTCTTCCCCTCCCACCTCCTCTACCCTCACCTCCCACTTAATACCTTTGACCCCAGAATTAAGTAATGCTGGTACCAGTTCTCTACCTAGACACAAGTGAAACAAACACCCATAGAGGCTAAAAAATACAAATTTCCAAGTTTCCATGCACACACATGTAGTCCACAAATCCATTTCAAGTATTAAGTAAATAAATTGACAAAACATGTGATAACATTGACAAAAACATGTGATAATGCAATTGCTAACTTTACATGAACAAAAGCTAAACAGAAGAAATCATAAATGTTAAGCACACTGGGGCATCATTTTCCTTCCTTGACCATAAATAGTATTCAGATATTAAGTGCACAATTCTTTGAGCCATAAACATATTGGTAAATTATGTTTGGTGTGTAAACTTAAAAAAAGGCCTAAATTTGACTAACTTCACCACTATCCAATCCACTTGAAACAAATGCTTTTCTACTAGCCTTTACTTACTGAATTATACTCTACAATTCCATAACACTTTTATCATGCTAAATTGTGAATGAATTGTAATTTTTTTTTGGATAAATTCAACCTGTTTTACGGATGTCTGCATTTCCTGAAACACATTGAAAAACTGCACAAATAACAGAAGGATTCTACAGCTATCCTACAGCTTTACAAAACACACATGTGATTGTTACCGCTATTAGTGACAACTGGAAGTATGCAATTAATGAATACAGACCAACGTTCAAAGAAATATCAAAGAATATCGTAGTAAAATACCCTCCCCCCCCCTCCCCTTTCCCAATCGCAGGAACCTAAAGTCACACACAACACACATACTTCATGACATAATAGTCGCATCTCGTCTGTATAAGCAGAGAAAATTTCGAACCAACATTGTACATGATAAAGACATTTAGCAAAATATATCGTGTGATTTACTTAATAACATCTGGTTCAACTGATAACTAATCCATCGCCATCAATCAAACAACTATGGCGCCCTCTACCTGTCTAGCCTTCACCGTTACCCATCTTGACTACTTCAAGTATTTCCAGATCAGATCAGATATTAGGAGGACCCATAAAAGTCAACATTGGCTTTCCTTAACGATTTGTTTTGTTTTTTCTGTCACGGTCTCTATCTCTCACCGCTGCTAGCCTTGGCATTTTCTTTCATAATTTTCTTCTTCAGTTCTTGCTTGTAAGAGAGAATATCCCCCTTCCATTTTGTAAGAGTCTGATGTTCACACACCCAAATTTCCTTAGCAACCTTTGAGTGAAAAATGAAAAAAAAGATCGATATATTAGAAATGTTTCAAGTACTTTTACACTCTAAAACTTGAACGAGAGGTACCATGGTGTTGAACTTGAGATACAAAATCCATTCGCCTGACAAATGAGAACTTACATCGAGATACTTGTAGATTCGTGGACTTGACTTGTAAATTTTTCTTCAACATCTTTGAGGTGGAATGGCCAAAGGGAAACTGCAGTCGTGCGCACGCCACCAATCGCCAAACTTCAAAACTCTTGTGCCACACTACTAAAAGAACATAATTCGGTTCCACCCCAACCAGAGAGAAAGTGATAAAAGTTGAAAGATGATAATTACCTGATTAATTAGTCTGAAGTCGTGGCTAACCAAGACGAGACCTCCCGTGAATTCATTGATGGCATCGGCCAGGGCATCGATGGTCTCAATGTCCAAATGGTTGGTAGGTTCGTCCAGAAGAAGCATATGAGGGGTGGACCAAGCTAGCCAAGCGAATATGACCCGACATCGCTGGCCGTCCGATAAGTTACGTATAGGGCAGACCTGTCCGGGACAAAATATAGTGGTCAAAAACAGTAAAACGCTAGGAATATCGATCCTAAATTTCCTACGGTGTCCTTAAGTCTGTACCATTTCAAAATTATTCTCAGATGGGAAGGAGGGTTGAAATAAGATGACAATAATAGCTCAGTGTAAGCTCAATGCTTTTGAGAGAGTTGCAGTAGAAAAAAAAAGGTGAAAGCTTCACATCCACGGCTATTTCTAATTCTTTGTCTCTAGCATATTTAGTCAATATAGCATGTTTGATGACATTATCATTGGCTTGAGGGGGAGATAGTACTAGTTTGGATTTAAAGCAAATTAATGAATGTTTTTTATAAAAAAAAAGGCACTTTTTAACTTAATTTCTGTGATTTTGATTCTGCATTATTCCAGTGTGAATATCATCACTGAGCCATGAGTCTCTCTACTGTCTGTAATATCTGTCTGTAATATCTGTCTGTCTGTCTGCTGTCTGTCTATCTACTGTCTGTAATATCTAATCCATAAATACCATTGACTGACCCCTAATAACCAAGATTCAGTATGTAACTGTATATAGTGCACATATCCAATGTAGAGACACCCCTCATTTACCCCTCACAGCCAAGATTCAGGTCCTCCCTGCAATCACCTGCTGTTTACCTAACAGTATGTAAACTGCATACAATGCACATATCCCATAAAGAGACCCCCCTCATTTACCCCTCACAGCCAAGATTCTAGCCCTCCCTGCAATCGCCTGCTGTTTACCTTTCACTATGTAACTGCATATAATGCACATATCTAATGTAGAGACCCCCCTCATTTACCTCTCACAGCCAAGATTCAGGCCCTCCCTTGTTTACCCATCAGTCTACATCTATCAATAGCCCACACCATGAGCTTAGAGATACCCCTCATTTACCCCTCACAGCCAAGACTCGGGCCCTACACTCACCTGTTGTTTACCCGTCAGTCTGTATCTACCTATAGCCCACACCATGAGCTTAGAGATACCCCTCATTTACCCCTCACAGCCAAGACTCGGGCCCTACGCTCACCTGTTGTTTACCCGTCAGTCGGTATCTACCTTTAGCCCACACCATGATCTTAGAGATACCTCTCATTTACCCCTCACAGCCAAGACTCAGGCCCTATGCTCACCTGTTGTTTACCCGTCAGTCCGTATCTACCTATAGCCCACACCATGAGCTTAGAGACACCCCTCATTTACCCCTCACAGCCAAGGCTCAGGCCCTACGCTCACCTGTTGTTTACCCGTCTGTCCGTATCTACCTATAGCCCACACCATGATCTTAGAAATACCCCTCATTTACCCCTCACAGCCAAGACTCAGGCCCTACGCACACCTGTTATTTACCCGTCAGTCTGTATCTACCTATAGCCCACACCATGAGCTTAGAGATACCCCTCATTTACCCCTCACAGCCAAGACTCGGGCCCTACACTCACCTGTTGTTTACCCGTTAGTCCGTATCTGCCGATAATTCTCCTCATTTCTTCAATTTCTTTGATGTTTGGGAAACATTTCAT
>KN890370.1:45526-60974 GCA_000934455.1 Apostichopus parvimensis
CTTGAAAACAGAATATAATAACTACCCTTCCCCCCCCCAACAAAGAGGTTGCATCTTGATAAAATTATTAAAAAATAAAAAAAAGAACATTGCCAGGTATACATGTTAACACTTCAAATGAACCACACTTCACGGATAAATTATCAAAAAGATTATTAAGGAAAAATGCAATCTTTTGAAAACCACCTGGAGTAAGAGGGAGGATTTAACCAGTCAAAATAAATTCCTCTTTTATCAACAATATCGTGAGTTAGGGATAAGGCGATAAAGATTTAGGCTTTCAACTATCGGTGATGCACATTTTTTTAAATTTTGGGACATTTTAGTGTTAAATCGTTTTGCCACCGGGATATCTCTTTAATTAAGGTAGTCCAAGGTTTCATCCCCCACCCCCTACCCCCCTGGGTGGTAATAAGAATGACTCACCTTGTCGTCTGCGTACTTGAAGCTGACATTCTGTACCATGATAACCGGAGGGGGAACCGTCCCACAGTCAGGAAAGTAAAAAGAAATGGTCTGCAAGAAATATGGATAAACCATAAATACATTGACTTGCCACTGGAATTATTATACCATTAACACATAAATGGGGACAATTTAAATCAATCAAAATTTAGGCCTTTCCTTCCTTAAAACATAAACTTTCGCTACACTGTCGTAATGAAAAGTTCTTAATGTCGCCGAAAATTCAAAAAAATTGAAAAAAGAAGAAGCTCGAATTTCATTTCGATCCCACATTCACTCAGAAAACGACCCAACACAACCATTCCTACAGAGAGGTCTGACAATTCTTGACAACAACACCACTGACATCATTCAGGACACAACCATATGATGATATATTCAAACCTGAAAGCCAACTGGATCATGGAAAGAAAATAAAACGCAACTACTGTAAACAAGTTTATAACTGGCAGTGTCTCTGTAATCTATGGACAGTTCTCTCTCTCTCGAAAAGATTCCTTGTCGAGAGATTTCTGGAGTATATTCTATCAACCTGCTTGACTATGAGATCGTCTCTTATCTACTTCCGTTATCCGACGAGCGTTAAATGGGTTTAACTTACGTCGAGTTTCCGCAATCTACCCTAGTGGTATTGCCATATTCTGTGCAAAAAGGAAACAACGGAAAACGAACGAGAAAATAGGAGAGAAGAGATTCGAGAAAAGCTTTGCGGCTCACCTTGTCCGACTCGACCTTCTCGGTGAGTCCTCCTGCGACCATCTTGCCAAGAGTCTTCTCTTTACTCTGGGCTTGCCTGGCTAGTTTGGCACTGCCGTGACCAAACCTGGCTATGTAGGTCTGTGTGACAACGAAATGGGGAGATATACATGAGAACCAGATACCTCGTGCAATAAGATTCTTGACAATTACACAAAACATCATTTATCATTGAAGCTATCATCTTCATGATATATTTATCCAGTTGCAAATGCAACATCTGATCCACTATCGGCATGCATTTGTGAATACATCTAGTCCTCCTACACCACTCACATTAACTTGCATTGGTGTGTGATATCTGATCCGCTGGATAATGGGTGATGTTTGATCCTCCACCTTCAATGTGTGCATATCTGATCCACTAATCATGTTTATGTGTGATCCATGTATATTATTCACCACTTTACCTTTTAAAGTGACATCTCTTGATCCACCATTTCTCCTTTATATGTGATACACCTGATCCAACCCATTACTCTCATCTGATCCGACCCTTATCTTCATGTGTGTCATTGTGTGATACATCTGATATTTGATATATTCACATGAAACATTTGATCCACCAGTCCGCCTCATGCGTGACGTGCATCATCTAACATTCACACACGTGTGTTGCATACGATCCACCATTCACCTTCATGTGTGATGTACCTGATCCCCCATTCACCTACATGTGTGTGGTGTACCTGATCCCCCATTCACCAACATGTGTGTGGTGTACCTGATTCCCCACTCACCTTCATGTGTGTGGTGTACCTGATTCCCCACTCACCTACATGTGTGTGGTGTACCTGATTCCCCACTCACCTACATGTGTATGGTGTACCTGATCCCCCATTCACCTACATGTGTTTGGTGTACCTGATCCATCACTCACCTACATGTGTGTGGTGTACCTGATCCCCCACTCACCTACATGTGTGTGGTGTATCTGATCCGACCTCACCTACATGTGTGGTGTACCTGATCCCCCACTCACATACATGTGTGATGTACCTAATACCCCACTCATGTACATGTGTGTGGTGTACCTGATCCCCCACTCACCAACATGAATGATGTATCTGACCCCCACTCACCAACATGTGAGATACATATATCTGATCCCCAATCACAACATGTGACATGTATCTGACCCCCCAATCACAACATGTGTCATGTATCAGATCCCCCATTCACCTACATGTGTGGTGTACCTGATCCCCCATTCACCTACATATTGTGGTGTACCTGATCCACCACTCACCTTCATGTGTGTGGTGTACCTGATTCCCCATTCACCTACATATTGTGTGGTGTACCTGATCCCCCACTCACCTACATGTGTGATGTACCTGATCCCCCTCACCTACATGTGTGTTGCATACGATCCCCCACTCACCTACATGTGTGTGGTGTACCTGATCCCCCACTCACCTACATGTGTGTTGCATACGATCCATCACTCACCTTCATGTGTGTAATTTGATCTTGCTCCCACTGATACCTCTTCATCTGATTCTCCTCCAATTCGGATCTCGTCTTGACGTAACTGTCGTAATTTCCCTGAAAGAAATCAAGAAGACAATTAAGTCAAGAGAAATATATCTAAGATTACAGATCTTCCAGCCACTTCACCATCCGAAGGAGAGCATCCCGAGACCTGAATGACGGCCATATCATTTTACTTCTCATTACAAATCAAATGACAACCCGACAGTGTTGAGAGTACATGACAAACGTTGCATATTCTTGGTAACGAGTCCGAGACTAAAGATAACATCGAGAAAGAAGGATGCCAAACCATCCACAATCTTGAAAACCTGAAGTCACCACGTAACCTCCTAAGCTCCAGTGTGGTGAGATTCAACAGGTGTAACCGCCTATAACAAGGAACACCCTTTATGGAACTAATCATCCTAGTAGCCCTCCTCTGAACCTTTTCAAGTACTTCCTTATTCTTAGCAAAATATGGGTTCCAAGCCTGCACAGCATACTCCAGATGAGGCCTAACCAACTGCTTATAAAGCCTAACTACTATGTCCTCTTTCAGAAAACTGAAGTTGCTCTTGATCATACCTAAAACCCTATTACCTCTTTTAGCAGCTTCAAGACAATGTTTAGAAGGTTGCACAGATGAGTCAATGTAGATACTCTCTTTCAGCAAAGACCTCCTGTAACTCCACACCACTAAGGTATGTATCAGAAAGTGCATTAGACATCACTCTGATACCACGACCAACTTTAAACTGGAGAAGTTTGCTCTTCAGACATTAAGACTGATCGTCTTTTCTGCTGCCGGGAGACAGGCAGCTCGAATGAGATCGTTGTTCTCTGCGATCGGTTGAAAAATATCTAATTCTGATTCATACGACGAGGAGCCGTAGAGGAGAGGAGGGCGTTTCATCCTCGTCCCTCCTCCAAAATCATTTTCAGACAGACAATTGACTCGTTTCAATTCTAGCAGGTAGAATAAACAGGGTGTGTTTCATATTGACGGGATTCCACTTCCTGCCGGCTTTAATTACCGTACATTTACTAGCGGAAACGCCCACGCGGTATCTCTTATCTGCTTTGGATAATTAGCCGGTCATTAGGCTCTAGCTAATTTACGTCGTCACCGATATATAAATAGATACAAATTACGCAACGTGCAATGCTAGTCTTGTGCAATCTGGCTCTTTAAAGTATGGTATGTCTATACTATAGGTTACGTTTGGTTTGATAAATGTAACAATGTTATCTCAAGAGATGACTAAACAAACACCTGTTGCACTAATGTATTGAACCAAGTTCATGTTCAAAGTATGTTTAAAGGGACACACTGGTGGCTGAAGTTCATTGCTTAGTAGAACTTTCGAAAAAGTCTCATATTATAAAAATCGTTTAGCTCAAAACCATACGTGCCCTAGTTGCAATTTGGTATGGAGATAAAAAAGTTTTACAAGTTGGGGACATGTTTGGGCATCTGCCAACAGCAGAATTAATGATGTCATCAAGGTCATAGAGTTGAAACGTCTAATTTTTTGTTTTGTTTTTTTTTGTTTATAGAATGAACACATCCCTTTCCAGCTGAGGAAACCCCATCTCCGTGAAATTTAATTGAAGGGGACGTCGAAAATTAAACTGACATAACAAAAATGTATCTCATTTCGAGGACAAAATCGATAACAAACTGCTTTATAAGCCAAACTTTTTGGCAGAACCTCTGCCATGATGACACAATAGACCATCCACTATCGTCCACCACCTGAAGTAGGGAATGTTTTATCGGGTGAAAACAATTTTTACATTCAAACAAACTTGTAAAGAGTTAGGAGACAAGATATTAAGATGGGGTTTTCAACTAACAGCGCTTGTAGAATAGTTTCTTCTACCATAGAAGGGGCACATTATTGCCTGCCACCAGAGCAGCCCTTTAATGACCAATCTTACGCTTGAAATACCACCGGTTCAAAGTACAAAGGAAAGAGTACACATAATTAATTCTCATATCATATTAAAATTCCAATCATTAAGTTCTCTTTTAAGAAACATAATAAACGGGATTGTTTCCGAGGTATCAATCTTGTGACCTTTACTTACTAAGTGGGAGTGAACATAACCTTTGATCTACCCAGAGGAAAAGACAATCCCCAACTGGGTAACAGGGATTTCACCTATTTCACAAAGTCCACTGACGCAAATACTCAAGTAATCAGGTTCTTAACTTAACGACTTAAAACAAGAGTCCTTGAACACTACAAAAATAACGCCATGACGTCAATGAGACAATCTCAGCTCTTGCGTCACCGTCCTGAAATCTTTACATGGGGATCTCCAGAGGGCATAACTATGCCGGTTTCATTTCAGGTGTTGCAACACGGGAATCTTCGGGTGAACAACTAGGCAAGCACTTAGGAGAGAAACTTTGTAGAGAAGAAGATAAGGGGGGGGGATAGTGGATTTTTCAATTATTGTTCTATACTGCCTATTATACAATCTCCATTGTTACATTTGTACATTTCCACTCTAGTTTGCCAAAAAAAATAGGTTAAAAACCACAGATAAAAGAAACAAAAATTTCGCAGTCTCCGTTAAAAAAAAAGTGGAAATATCGAGAGGTGGATAAAAAAGATTATCGATGCACTCACCCCATAAAATTTCAACTGGTTTTTGTTGACATGTATGATGTTTGTGCAGACGCCATTCAAAAAGTCTTGTGAGTGCGACACTAGGACGAGAATTCTTTTATAGCTGCAGAGAGAACAAAATATAGAGTTTGACAATATAGGCAATGAAGTGGACAAGAATCCAGTTTGTCTAATAGTTACTACCACCGCATCCCCTCCCCCCCCCCCCCCCCCCACCCTGCGGTTCTCCCAATCACTTGTGTCTACAGAACATTCTGGTTCCATTTATGCCAGACTGCAATCAAGAAAAGGCTTTGCCTGCATATTTCATCAGTTGGCCCTTTCATCCAAATTTCAGAAACAGCTCTGTGTGTGTTGTCATGGTAACAACTCTCAGCAGAGCAAAATCCACTCAAATACCTACTCTTACTGTTAGTTTGTTCAACTCAGTGTCTACTGGTTTCAACGTTAACAGAAGTGGCCTCAACACACCTCTTTACCAAAACAACCTCTGTACCCGGTTCATATCTGTATGTGTTTAATCTTATCAAAGAAGTTGATACTGTGTTTGTGTCCTTTTCATGAAGTTGGTAAAAAATATCAAAGGTTAGTTGCAGGGGAATAATTTATACTGTATCCAACAGCATTAATGCTATGCAAAAAATGAAGGCAAGTTGCAACATATACCAGAGTGCCAATTTTTATAGCCATGTTTTGTACAGAGGAACGAAAGTATGTTATGAGAGAGACCAAGTTCAGAGCCTTCGAATTGCTACGCAGAATCTGAACACCTACTTATTCCTCGAGTAGCTGACAACTTCGTGACTCAGGTTTTCAAACTGTAGTTAGTTGGGGGGTAAAAAAAAAAAAAAAAAAAAAAAAATTAATGAGTCAATTTTTACTTTTTGAGTTCTTCCTCCAACCACACGCATGCTTCCAGATCAAGATGATTTGTCGGTTCGTCCAGCAACAGTAGATGAGGCTTGACGTAGAGCGCCCTCGCTAGGGCGATTCGCATCCTCCAACCGCCGGAGAAGTCCTTGGTCTTGGTGTGCATCATGTCCTTACTGAATCCCAGACCGTTCAGGATACGGGCTGCTCGCATCTCGGCCGTGTCAGCCTCCAGGTCGTCAAGGCGCTCGTAGATGTCCATCAGCCTTTCTTCAGCCTCTGTGAAAGACACAAGTTGATGAAGAAAAAATTCTCCTTAAGTGGTGAAGGCCCATCCTTCTTCACTCCCCCCCCACACCCCTCCCCCACCCCATAATATAAAACATGGTATGCCAAATCACCGTTTTACAGTGATGACTGATTGTACGGCTTTGCTAGGCGGTAAAACTCTCACAGACGAATGCGATCGGAAAATATGCCAATAAAATGTTAGCCATAGTTTATCATGGGAATCTTGTCATGACTTGGGATTTCATTTGGAAACTGTGATCCATTTCTTATGATATTGAAATATTAACACATGAAATATCCTCAACTGGACCCCCTTCATGGGGGTTAATTCTTACTCATACTTCCATATTCTCACCTGGCCCCCTCCACATGGGCTAATTCTTTATTGATACCTTCATATTCCAACTTCGCCCCCTCACATAGGGCTTATCCACTCGCCAATGTTAACCCACCTGGCCACTCAAAATGCTTCACTCTATGTATGCATACTCCTCCAGGGATGTGCTCAGGATTTCCTGAGTGCCAGGTATACTGATCGCCGTCCTGGGGGAGGGGTCTAAGTCGATTTTTGAAGGTGCTCAGATGCCAAATGCTGGCACTTGTGTAGCCTTTAAAGCACATACACAAGTACTAGTTTTGCTAACAATTTACATTTATAAATTTTTTTTTAGCGAATTATTATTACGTACCTGGTAAAAGTTATTAGTTTGTTTCAAAGAGATTTTACGAGGGACCGATTGAGAGCCGTAAGTAATGTTTCTCGCATGCGTAACTGATGCATTATTAGTCTGTATGATTTGGCATAGGCTAGGCCCAATTTATGTTGAATATATTGTTAGGAATGTCGGGATTTTAGATGAAAATAGTTCTGGGCGGGATTCACAATTTTTGAGACAGTGCTGGGCGGTAATTTTTAGTGCTGGGCCGCCCAGCGTGGGCACATCCCTGCTCCTCCATTTGACTCACCTGGCCCCTCCACATGGGCTAATTCTTCAGCTTCTTTCTCTAACCTCATCTTCTCCTGGTCTACTTCCTTTACGCTCTCTAAGGCAGTCTTATCGCTAGCTTCCATCTCTCTCGTCAGGTGGAAGATGTCGACGTGTCGAGGTATTTCGAGTTCACGTCTTCCGAGGGCCGAGAGAAGGGTCGATTTACCTGTTGGAAAATCACATGTATACTCCGGTTACTTCTTTTCGTGGCATTCAAACTTATTTACAGCAGAAGTCTCACTAATACATAAAGCAGGGCTCAAAATAATTTTTTGGTGACGAGGGCTCTTTTCAGCACAAGCAGATTTTTTACGAGGGCTGTTTTACTAATGACGGGGGCTCTTTTTGGTGTTGCGAGGGCTGTTTGTCCTGTATAATATGTAGCTGCAAATTGATTAAATTTTACAACATTTTATCGGTAAAATTTAGTGTTTGCACGGGTTACCCGGGTACCCGCCCGACGCGATACTACCCGGTTCCTAATTTATTACCCGAATCCTACGCAAAGTGTGATTTTTTTCATTTTTGTGTTTTTGGCAAACCGACAGTTAGGCAGATTTCCCATTGACTTAGTGTGGTGTTAAGCTACCATGTGGTCGAAGATAACAGCAATAACGAAGGTACCCGCCCAACGCGATACTACCCTGTTCGTAATTTATTACCCGAATCCTACGCAGTGTGATTTAAAAAAAAAAAAAATGCAAACCGATGGTTAGGCATATTTCCCATTGACTTAGTGTGGTGTTAGGCTAACATGTGGTCGAAAATAACAGCAATAACGAAAGTTTTCCATGGATATCTTATAACTGCGTCACAATTTCAGCTACTAAACAGATATGGCTAGGCTAGATTACCCATTGACTTAGTGTGGTGTTAGGCAACCATGTGGTCGAACGTAACAGCAACAATGAAAGTGTTCCATGGATATCTTATAACTGCGTCACAATTTCATCGAATAAACAGATGGTTAGGCTTAGCTAGATTTCCCATTGACTGAGTGTGGTGTTAGGCTACCATGTGGAAGATATTATTTATTCATTGGTTTATTTCATTGAAGGAAAGGCTGACAAGGAATTTTACGAGATGTTTATGGATTATACGTGATAACTAAAAAATAATAATCGCTAGTGGCTTTTTACTAATCGTTTATTCCAAATGCCATCAAATTGCGCGAATCGCGCGGCTTATGCGAACCCTGGGCCTGCATAATGGATAGTAGTAGTAACAACTGTTTAAGAGCTAAATTTAAGAGCTAAATATTTATATGGTCTGATCCAATAGACGTTTAGATTAAGCATAAGCAGCGGCGGCAGTGCGATGTTAGTAGTAATGTTAATTATATGAAGTTAATGAAAGAAACAAAAGCAAATAGAAATTATTGAGTAAGGTATTATACCTTATCTTACACCTACGTATTTGAACATGAAAACATTGTCAGTAGAGAATATAATTCATTTATTATAGCATCCAATATTTAATTTCTTGAAAATCGTGATACACGAGGTAAAACAAATTTTTTCCGGGTACCCGGATACCCACCTAGCTGGGAGAAAAAAAATACAAGTACATGGGTGTGCGAAACTGATCACGCGACGAACCGATATATTTTTAGCTAGCTAGGTGGTGTCTGAGCGAACGTAGAAACCAAGCTGTTAAATTATAACAAAAAGATTGGTAGTCAGAGTTTTTTCAGTGATTTATTTCACAGTATTGTATCTTTCTAAATGTGCAGCACCCGTTGACTGTACAGTACATGAGCAGTACATGTGGAGGGCGATTCTAGCGGTATTTGCATTTTTTTTCGCCCTCGTGATTTCTTTTCTGGGGCGATTTTTCAACTTCGTAGGGCGAATCGCCCTTCGCCCCCGTCTATTTTGAGCCCTGACATAAAGACACACACACACACATAAACACATGTCACCAAGGTCACCAAGGTTTTCACAATTTGACCCCTGGTGACCCCAAATGACCTTTAACCTCCACCAAAAAAAATAAACTTCTTGTACTAAATGTTGTACTTCTACACATTAAATAAGGTCTGCCCAAGCTTTCCTTCTTGAGATATCATGTTTACAAGGTTTACACAATTTGACCCCTGGTGAACCCAAATGACCTTTGACCTCCACAAAAAAAATAGGCTTCTTGTACTCAATGTGGTACTTCCACACATCAAAAATGAAGTTGGTCCGACCCTCCCTTCTTGAGATATCGTGCTTACAAGCTGGGCGTCACAAACGCACCCACACCCACACACGCCATCATGAATGCAAAGGTTACGATTAATCATCGGAACCGAAAAGTCACCACTCACCACATCCGTTGAGGCCGACCAATCCGTATCGACGGCCGCAATTCAACTCGATCTCTGTGTCGGTGAAGAGCTCCGCGCCGTGAAACGTGATGGAGAAATTGATGATCTTGAGATCGCAGCTGCTCGGGTGTGATGCCAGAACACCGGTGGCGGATCTAGCATTAGCCGCCTCCAACTCCAGGGCATCGAAGGCACTGAGGACTTCTTTGACTGCCCCGAGAGGAAATGGGATGGAGAAAAAAAAGGTGACTTGAGAGGGAGAAGAACTTAGGTCTAAGGGGAAGAAACCTTCAGGGATTATCACACTGTATTGACACAGTTGACAATGTTACAGACAGAAAGGAGAAAGGAAGTAAGGCGTTGGCGACTTTTCATAAAGATAACGGGTAAAGATTTAAACAGACCATTTTAAAATACTTACAATTACCCAATATTTAAATTTTTATACCACTGTATGCCTTTCCGAAAGTACCAACCAAAGACTGGCAGTTTACTGCATACTGTACTGTATGTTGATCTACTGACCCCAAACTACTGTATGGGACGGAAAAAAAATTCGGTGGAGAATTTATCGACAGCTTTCAGAGCTTGGCTGACAGAGACTGTTATTTTACAAATGTGCATCAATTCCATAGTGGAGAGCTAGCTTCTCATGCAATCCCGAGGTGGGAACCTGGTGGGTTCGTGGCTTGGACCTCATGGAAGATACTGGGTCGTGGGCCTTAAAAGTTGCGGGACTGCTGCTATAGATCATGGCAATTAATAACTTGACTAAGTACTGTGGCTGAGACAACACATTTTCTTACAAGTACAACAGGATGGAACATCTTTCCATCACAATTGGGCAGGTGTTGCATTGCATTTGACCATTATGCATTATAACATTTTGCTACGCAATAATATCAAATAAATCATTCCCTGGGATGGATGGATGTAGACTTACCTCCATTGGTCTGAACGGTGCCGTTCGTTTTGGACTTTGTTCCGTTCTCCTTCACGCCATTGGCGGCACTGTTCTTCCTCTTAGCTTGTGACACCCTCTTCTTAGGCATGGTAACCGAATAATTTTATCCCTGTTTGACAAATAGAAATGCAAATAATGACACTCTTGATTATGCAGTTCCACTTTGCAAGGTAATATATTTGTCCATACCGCAGTTGAGTTTTCCACAGTGAAGATTCTCACAGTGCGACATAGCTCAGATTCCATTTCAGCCTTGAAGCACCAAATGCCCAATAATATATGACTATAACTTGGTATAAACTATTCAGGGTTGGCTTGGAAAAGCCAATGCAGAAACAGAATATGTTTAAAACATCTTACCTTTGAGGCCAAGATAAAAAGGTCCTACGTTCAGCCTTTTTTTTAAGACTTGTATTTTATTGTATTGGCAGTGGTATGTTAAGTCTATCACCTAGTTTTTGTAAGAACTCTCCGAACAATAATCTTTGGCTTAAATGAACTGAACTGTACACTCTGAGTGGCGGCGTTATACACTGTGGTGGCAAAAGGACAAAATGTATACAGTCCAAAACTTACTGGTTTGGATATTTACGAGTGACGAGCTTACCTGTCTCCCCACAACCTTAGCACCCTCATTCTACCGCGTCTAGAATGTCCTGGTAACCTTTTAACACTGTGCACCCTCTATGACCGGCTCCTCCGGTCACTGCCCTTCCTTCTCATGAGACCAAAAATTGTCTAGATCGCAAATTTCCGAGCGGATTTTTTCCATCGGATTTCGTCCACTTTTGGTTTCCCAGGACATTACCAGGACATCCCAAGACATTCTCAGGACAGGTTACCAGGACATTCTAGGCGCGGTAGAATGGGGGTGCTAAGGTTGTGGGGAGACAGGTAAGCAAGGAGCGAAGTAAATGTCAGGGCCGACATTGTCACTTCAAATTGATTCAGTGTTATAACATGGGAATGTTGATTACAAGACAGGCTGTTCCGTTACCAAGTTCGGTAGCCTGTAGAGTGCATCGGTATAAGCAAAAACAGATACCGATATACCTGCTTACGAATACCCGGTATTATCAGGTGTTCCGGTATTTTAGCGGAACCGCTACTTCCAGCGTTAACTGTACTATCAACCACTAGCATGAACCATATGGACACTAGCCTAGCCTACAAATGTATTTGCGGTTGGATGACGACCCCTTTCCTGTCTATGGTTTTTTTTCTTTTGCAGCAACTTAATAAAAGATTTGATCAAAAAGAAAATAAAGTACGAAAAATCAGTGTTGTTTAAATGTCTTTCATTTCTGCGCGAACGTACAGTTCAGTACATTCCAATACTGGGCCCAGTCCAACCACAAACAGTATAGCAGCCTATAATTGGTATGGGAATTCTCATGGTATTCTCAAATGCAACAAGAGTGACATCTTAGAACCGCATAAGCTCCATGGAATTGTGAAAGTAGTTAGACAGAGACCAGATTATCCCATCAATTAGTTTAGTTTGGATTGTTATAAAACATAGATGAAACTTTGTCGATCTCTCTGACAGAAAGCTGGTAGCAAAGATTTTACTGGTCGTAGACCTACTCCAAGAACGTTTTACCAGTGTGGGTTTCACTAAGTTAGAAACTGCACATTCCTTGGTAGACAAAAATGCATGTATTGTTATTAATGTACACACACATGCCATCCAATCCCTTTTCCTTGCGTACCAAAGCACGTTTCAAAACAGGCCTAAATAGGCCAGTTCTTTTACTAACGTCGATTAAACACTAACACTAACAGCAAGATAAAAAAAATTCTTAACTGAAGACAAGTTAAATTAGGCTATGAGATTGAGAATGCCAGCCAACCACCGACTAAGTACTAGTGTCTGAATATTTCCATTTGTCAATGAGTCGAAGCATTTTGCTTCGACGATATTCAATTTCGTTCCACTGAATCTATCCAGCTACTACAACTGCACACCTAACGTTCGGATACACACTAACGTTACACATTTTCAGGAAATACATGACTGAATAGGCCTGAAAGGTTTCACTAAGGCTATACAATATAGCATAGACCTGTTAGCCTAGCCTAAGTTCATGTGTCACTTCTAACACAAGTTCATGTTAGTATAGCACTTACACTACCTTCATGAAGTTTACAACTACCGGTATGTTTAATTTTCTACTCTTCAAATACTCTAAAGATCACTCCAGACGCAGATCTACATTTCAAGACTTAAGACAAAATAATCGCCATATTCTAAACAGTTTTACAACTAACCTTTAAAGACGAAAATAGTTAATATTTGTTTTCCAGTGGTACAGCCTTGCTGAATTCTTCAATGCCGGAATATGATTCACAGACTATTAAGTCCAGAACAGAAATCGATGGCAACACACCGAACACTGCTTTTCTAGACTCCAAGTTCTGCTTAAATTAATTTCGTTTAAAACTTCTTTCATGCAAAAATATTTCAAGTAAAGATAAGAACAAAATACAATTGGTTTGTTTATGTGCTATTTCTTTGTTGAAACTTCTTTAATACGCTTTCATATAGATTGGCAAAATACATCGCAACGATAATGGAAAGTCTAGTCCATCCATTATCTTTGGGATATTGTCCGATCGAATACCAAGAATAAAGACGTCACACATTCACACCGGTTCCATAGACACATGGCGCGCGAATTGCACAATCACCGGAATTGGACTTGCTATAAGTGGTTTGCATCTTGGGCGTGCACGAAGTTTATCTGACAAGCCCATAAGAAATTGATTGGACAAGCCACAGTGAAATCGCTTCCACGTGACGTAACAACTGATAACCCCAGTGACCAACATAGAAATACTATAAAACATGGAATATATAACATGATCAGAATGTTCTACATGCGCGTTATCCATCTGAAATATCATATAACAAGTATAGGATATGTATTTAAACTCCTCAAAGTATGAACGCATCCATGTTATGAGAGTTCCACGGGCCGCGTATTTTTTTTTCCCAGGACGAACGTGGGCATCGGCCAATCAAATCCCTGGATTCCAAACATGTGACGCTTTTTCAAAAAACATGTTGTGAATTTTTTTTCCTAGTTTTGACCCCAGATTATGAACATTAATCCTTCATTTCATACTGGATCCCTATAACCCACTTTCTAAACCCTAACTCTGATTTCAAACGAATCTGTAAATTCCTGAAAAACCTGAAACCCACGTTCGTCCTGGGGAAAAAAATACGCCCACGGGCCGCATTATATAGGGTTCTGAAAACCTCGCGGGCCGCGAAACAATTTCTGGCAGCCGGGACCTTGCTCCAGCTATATACCGGATTGATGCTATCGACAACAGTATAAAAATCTTGCCCGAAATTAATTACCGAAGCCGAGAATGCCATGAGGCATCCCATAAACAGAAATTCATAGAGCTTTTGTTGGCTTCGTCCATGCAAGGACCACGGCATAAGATTTACTACGCTGGTCACGTTGATCACGATAGAGTATCATCCTTCGAAGTCACACTCACAGTCATTTTCGTCCACCCTTTTGACCTATATAAAAGGGGGGGGGGTGGCCCATTGGGTTGCTGAAGGCGATTCCAATGAAGGATGTTCCTCCCCCAGGAAACAAATAGACAGTTAGACTATACTCATTACCTCCGATACGTCGGCATTATAATGTCTGAATGCAAGGTTGTGCTAATAATTACGTTTGATTTTCCGTTGGTTGTTTTTGAAAATCCTGGTTTATCCTCCTCGATTATTCCACAATGTATTAAACTTTATAACCTAATTTGCAATCGCTATAGAAAGCTTGTGATATCTTATGAGAACTGTTCCGGTCTCTTGTCTTGTCCATTGTATTGTTTTTGGATTATTTGTACATGATTTGGTAATTTCATAATTTTTGTGTGATGTTTACTGTTTTTATGCTAGCATTCAATTACCCTTTGTGAACCGGTTTAATAAAGTTGTTCTTACCGTATTTATTTTATCAATTGATAATCCTTTGTAATTCGATAATCCAAGGGGTGGGGGGGGGGGGGTTCGGTCGAAAAATCTGGAATAACTAATTATTGGGCATTTTGGCTTTCCACAAAATGTGCGGCGTATGTGGTGCATGTGTCTTGCATGGATATGTCACAAAACCTATAATTTTCTATACAAAGGGAACATTCATCAGGAATTATATACTGTCATATATCTTTATGTAAACACACTACGCGGGTTTATTTTTTATTAACACGCCTTCAGCAGTTCAGAATTTTGCATTAAATGCATTGTCATTTGGAACTGCTTAACTATAGATTCTAGAAACATTGCGAGGGGGTAGGGCTGGGACGAGATAGGAAGGGGCTTTCTTTTTCGCATTTTAAAACACTGTATGCACACAGACGGTTTTAAAACAATATCATAAAATTTATTTCTATTCAATTAACAAAATCTCTACAATTACATTATACTTTATATAATGATGAAATTAACCTCATGAAACTTAATAATCTTTTCCTTTTGTTTTCTGTTTTCTTCACATTTTTTTTTAAAACTCACTAATCGATTAATTTGATAACATGAATGTACAAAAAAAAAAAACATATTAATGAAGGTTCGGAAAAAATAATTCGTATGCTACAAGAAAAGAATTAGGTTACATGTAATCACATCACCAAAAAAAATTGAAGTATATATATACATGAC
>KN890372.1:22455-33356 GCA_000934455.1 Apostichopus parvimensis
TTTCACTTATGGCCTTGCCATATATGTCAAGAACAATGCTTATCCTGGTTTGTGAAATATTTTTGCCTTATACTTTAGAGATCAAACACGTTGTTTATCCAACCTAAAAATCATTTATGAATCCTAAACCTGCATCTTGGAAGAGACATCAGGGAAGGAAACAGATCCCTGTTCAGTGTGCAATGAAAAGATTTTAGCCAATCAAGGGGCATGGAGACATATCTTTGGACGGCAATGAGTCCGAAAATCCAGATCAGTGACCCAACTTCCAGGCCTCCTGTACATTAATGTGGATGCCCTACCCTCCTGGGCTATGGACATTATACATGAATATTTATAACTATATATAATAGCCAAATTCTTCTCGTGAAAATTCTGAAGATCAACCATGTTTTCTTTCTTCATAGTCACGGTTTTCAAAACTTTGTGACTACATTTTACTGTTGTTTTTCTCTTCAAGATGATAGTTATATACATCAGCATTTTTTCATTTCTTTCTTCTTTTTAAAAAATTGTTTGTACAAAACTTATTAATTTTTTTTTTGCCATAAAGATCTTACACTGAAGATAATAATTTGTCATTTGTGACAAGTGGAAGCTTTGCAAACACTGAGCGCGATGAGACGATTGCTGATGTCATCCAAAAACTTTGGATCTAACGAAGCGACTTGATTGGTCAGCTGGAAGGGATCATGTGTCATGTTGTAAAACTCTTGGAAATTCTAAAAAAGAAAGAAAGAAATTAAGGCTCAGTTATAAAGATTGTTCGTTTAAACACACCATCGGGAACTGAGGGTTATTTAAATACAAAATGCAACTTTTTGCCGTTTTTTATCATCTTTTTTGAAACTGAGATATTGATGATTGAGAGAAAAACTTAGAAATGGTGCTCTCCAACATTTCCACAGATGGCTCCAGTCATCTGTAGAGTGCTCTTCAACTTTTCTACAGATGGCTCCAGTCATATATCGGTCCATAATCCGTACTGTTTTAGATGGATCCATACATATCTGAATCAAAGACGAAGATCATCAAAATGATCCTGTGAAAGCGGTCACAAGCATGTGAACCGCATGCAAGCATGCATACAGACAGAGATAATTATAATCATAATAATGTACATTGATACCGCGCGCCTATGACACAAACTGTGACGTCAGAAGCGCCTAACAAAGCAAAACATTACACATTAAAGTGACGATTAAATGAGTAGGTTTTACATTGACGTTGAAAGCTGGAAATGTTGCTAACATTCCTCAAAATAACCGGGAGAGCATTCCAGAGTGCTGGGGCAGCGATACTGAAAGCACGTTTACTGTAAACATTTCCTTCACATTTATGAACTGACAGTTATAACTTTGATATATGTAACAGCCCAAAATCTACGCATACAGACACGTGTGTCCGGTGGTTGACTAGGTCAAGGTTCAACTTGTACAGTTTGGTCGAACGTAAAAACTAAGGTGCTCAAAACAATTAGTGAGACTCGAAAGTGTCGTAAATTATGTTTCAAAAGATCTCTTCTTCGGTAATTACGGATGAGACTGTGGATATTACCAGTGATCAACTCAGGGTGCTGGCATGATGGTCAAGTCTTAGCAAAATTAGATCTAGGACCGATATGACGGCCCCCTTTGTTGATTTTGGGCATGGCTGGAGAGCCCAATTAGTGGCCCATACAGTATGTGACTGTCTGTGGTATATTTCAGTATGTTAAGATGTGATCATTGGGTGAAACTTTTAGCATTCCTAGCCTTGAAATATGGGGTATTATCACGAATATTGTGAACAGATTGGCATTAAACTGGGATGAATTATCAGTTGAGAAGGGTGCAGTAAAACCTGGAAATGAATGAAACCAGTTGTCTAGTGCAGAAGCTTATATTCAAATGAGATTACATTATTCTTGAGCCCATATTTTCACTGGACACCTATAAATTGACCCTAGGACCTGGGGTTGAATACCCCCTTGACTCCCTCCCCCCTACCCCAACCCTTGTTCACATGTGCTGTTGAGACAAGTAACTTCAAGATATAGAAATTAGCAGAAAATTTGAAAAGAGTAACTTATCAAGTTCTGCATTCAACACAGTAATTTCTATTTATCTGGGTATAATTCTGTTTATTACACACCAAACAATGGCATAGTTTGAAATTTACTGATTTACATCTCAGAAAACAACCACGTTTTTGCTCATCCATATGTTGCCATTGCCAGATCATACAAAAAAATATTACCAATTTGCACAGATTGTTATTCTCCAATCAACAGCAGTTTTGTAACAGACTCCCTCTCATTTTACACAAGACTATAACTTAAAAGCTGCCTCTAGTTTCTATCTAAGGCATTAAATTAAATCAATCCCTGACTTTCTGGTTCCATACCAAACCATATATATCACCATACCATGCCCCTCTGCTAGGATCGAAACGCCAGGCCCACTTACTTTCACACATTCTCTTATGTACACAAGCTCTTCAGTGGATAAGCAGTTTGCTAACAGTTTTTTGTTTTATTTAAATGTTTTTGAGAATAGCCCATAAAGAGATTTCTCTAAAGAGACAAATAAAACCATAGGGCACAAAAATTTAAACGGTTCAAGGCAAATGTGAACTTTATTAACTTCTCCCAATTTTTTTTTCTTTTTTGTGTGTGCATATTCTGCCTTTCTAGTCCCTCAATTACTGGAATTTCTTGTTACCATGACACCCAAGACGCTAGCAATTAGAACTTTATATAGGCGCTGCAAGCGCAAATCTTTGCACTTTTCTCTTGTCGATGATAAATCTTGAATTTTCAGATGCAACCTAGTTGAAAGCCTCCAAATTTTCATACATGAGACATTAATGTGAGGTACACAGAATAAATGTTGGGGGAAATTCAGGGGTTGGCCGAGTGGAAAAGTTCAAACACACTTGATGGCCTAAAAACAGACAAAGACTAAACTCAGCTTCAGAATGACGTTTAAAATGCATAGCTGGAGGCAACAAATAATAAAAATATTTTCTTTCGGTTCATACTAAAGTATTTTAGTACACAAAACAATACCGTGGTTACCGTTAAGTAGAAAGGGACAGTAATTGAGAGAAATTTGATGTCAAAGTTAGCAGATTCTCAATGAAAAGAAACGTGATGCGTATTAAAAAGCTCATGAACGTACAGGTCACCGTGTGACGTCATTCTGCGGAGTGTACCGCGAATGCGAAACAATAACAATGGACTTTCCACGTACTTATTGTTAGAAAGTTAACCATTTATAAACCTCGCTCTTCCAATAAACATGCAGCTACATGAGAAATAAATGGTTGTTTTGTTGTTAGAATTGTTAACACATTTGTTAACTAATTTTGGGTAACAATTTTTCAATTAAAAGAAAATTATGGTTAAAAAAACTGCCTAAGTGTCTGGTCATATTTCGTAAGAATCGCTGCTATTATAGGCCAGTATACATACTGTGATGTACGATATCGAGGTCTTGCCGCAATTGAAATGCCGACTTTGTGAAATATTTTAACATCTCGGATATAAGAATAATGGGGCAGTTGTGGCTAATGAGTTTAGGCATATGACAAAATTAGGGCCACTTTACTTTAAGAGGGCCTCTGCGTAGACAGAACTGCCTCGGGAGCGAAAAAGTCTTTTGAGGGTGCTACTTACAAACTTAATCCAAACCTGCGACGTTTTTTGTTGGTTTGATGACTGGGAATCAAAAATAAACTTAAATTTCGATTATCAGAAGTGTTTTAGCAACCTCCTATTACATAATTTGTTGGCATTTTGATATTAACAGTATGACAGAGTATCGAATGCCTTTAAACTATAATCATACTTTATACAACTTTCTCCTTACACTAGGCTCAAATTGTTGAGCTTTGTAACTTGCCCACCAATATCACTGTATATACATTTGTGGCAAAAACCCCTCTTGCTCCCCAACCATGCTTCCCCCAGCCCATTTCTTACTACCGGAAAAACCGGAAAGCCTGGCCTAATGATACCCTGTTGCATTTCACATGAGAAGATTTTAATATAAACTCCGAAAACAAGGCTTTTGTACTCAATAAGATATAAAGTTCATCCTCGTTTTACCTGAATGTGGTCACAATGCTTCAAACGTTCACCTCTGTTGACCTCAAATAACTTTTAACCTCCACAAACAACAATAGGGATCTTGTACCATTAAAAGTGAACCCAAATACCATGTATGAAGTTCATTTCAACCATTGCTTTAAGAATTTTCTTGTTTACAAGATATTCAGAAATATCATCCTTCTTGACCTAAAATGACCTTTGACCTCCTCAGAAAACTATAGGGATTTTGTTCTCCATGAAGTGGATCCAGAATACAGAGTATAAAGTTCACCCATTATGTACTTTTGAGTTATCCTGTGTTCAAGCCAAGCTGTCATATTCATATACACACACACACATCCACGCAATCGGATAGATTTCTTCAGCAAGGAATTAAAACCAGTCTGTTAAGTCTTCATATGTAAATATCTTCAGTGAGACGAACCATCATAATATCTTTTCACGGACCTGATTCCTTGGTGATATTCTAGCCCTCGACAAGTATCTCAGAGCACACTTAAAAACAGTGCAGTGATTTCCAAAAAGACAGTGCTTGAAACAAAAATAAAATCAGATGGAATAAAACACAAAACATATTAACGGAAATCGTTCGAAATAATACAAACAGATATTACCGCCCGATACCGAAGAATTCTGTTTTTTTTTACGAGGAGTTTAAGTACATGCCAATCGTCTAAATGAAAAAACAGCCTATTTGGGGTTTGTTAAACTTATAATAGTTACACACTGTAACAGATGGAAACGTGCACATGTGGTATAGAAGTGTAAATAAATATTAATGACACGCCAAATGAAGCATGTAAACATGCATTTGGTAATGTAAAGGTATATGACACAGATAATGCATCTCGAGAGTTACTTCAACCGTAAAATAAAACGAATAAATTACGAGTATAGGCATTACGGGGAGAAATGTGTATATTATTATATACTAATAAAGGAGTAAATATGTATAAAGTGTTGAAATTATTAGCCAATCACTGCATGTACAGGTGATTGTATTCGGTAGGAAAATAATCTTATTGGAGAGGTTACGACAAGGTTACCAAGTTTGGTGACATTGTCATATCATGAGGATTAAGACATTTAGAATTTGAAAGGGGTCTTCCCTATTGCCCTTAAAGTACGCTAGAATGTCCGAGAAGTAGACATTCATTTGTAAGCTTCGACGGACACTTCAATGTCGCCCTCATAGGATTTTTCCTCACCACTATATGACTTTAAGTCTCTTTTAAGTTTCTTTGCCGTATGAGCAACATTTGGTGAGGGGTATCTGGGAAATACTTTTGAAACTTTTTAGCAATTTTAAGCCTTCTAAATTTTGCAAAACAGCAATGCGGATAGGGCTGAAGCCATTTAAAAATCCTGAGCGGTATCTCTACCAATTGCCTAACTACTATATTGCAATGTGTGGTAAGAGTGTGATTTTCTCTTACAACATCTGCACCCGCCCAACTCTCCCCACCCCTTCCCCCCTCCCAACCCAAACCTTCAGTGGTTGTCCAGTAGTAATCTTGGTTACTATGACAACCTTACAACAACAAATTCTAATTCTTGCACATGGATTCCACTGTAACAGGTTGTCTAAAGCAATGTATGACAACTGCATATTAAGCTAATCAGACGACCCTTGGGTCGTGGGATATCACACCTGGGTCAAAGGTCATCACCACTGGATCATAGGTCATCACTTGACTCTTCCATGCATGTCCAGTTAGGGACAATTAAGGTGCAAAAAAGGGTATAAATATTAACTGTGTGGGGTAAGACTTTGGCTAATGTGGGGGAGGTTTCCATTTATGTGCCACTAACAGAATCATTTTCAAGGTTAGTGCATGTTTCCATTCCAATGGTGGGAATACTAAGGTTTTGTGTGCAAAGAGTGCTATCGTGTGTCTGCAATACTGTTGTTTCTCAGCCAATTGACTATGCTATCATATAACAGATAAATGCATTGAAGTGTAGAACACCTATATCACCTTACATCATACCAAATGTATATAGAGAGCTCCCAAATCACCTAATGTATATAATACCAAATGGGGACACAAAGAGCATACAAAACCACAAGAAAGTGAGTTTATCCATAAAACAGGTTTTTTTTCTTTTCCATATCACAGCCAGGTATGACTTTAACTCATTTTTTGGCAAGTTTCACTTTGTTTTTTGTTTTATTGTGCATGTATGTGTAGATAACAAAACTTAGCATTCTGAACTTAGTGGATAAATTAGATCGATAAAATATCTATCCATAGCAATACCCGATCGAATCTGAAAGGTTTTGAATTTTAAAACTAATTTATCTTCTGGGATTGAAAGCGAAACAGCTTAAATGACACAGATGTTTAGCATTTGAGATTAAAAACAAAACAAAATACTACATGAAACTATGAAAATTACCAGGATGGAATTAATAAGCATACATAATTGTCTATTCCGTGAAAATAGGCACAAGAATCTAGAATCGACAGTTTCGTAACTATCCATAGCTCCACATTAAATTGAAGTGATGTATTGAAGTAGGCATTTTCTTTCAAACGTGAACTACAGACATTTCAAATAGGTCTATCGAATAGAGCATTATCATTTTCTTCTCTGTCATCAAATTTGGAGTAATAACTATAAAATTGAGTAATTATGTTGATCAAAGACAAGAGTCAAATTGTTTCATGGTATGACAAATTTTCCATTTTTGATCACTGAAATTGGTTTCATCTTGGCAAAATAAGTTTGTCACTTCAAACAGTAATCTGTAGCATCAGAGGGTAGATAGATTATATAGTGCAAGTCTGCAATCAACTGGCCACATGGAAGGCAGTGATTGCGATTGAAGCAGAAGTTATTGATAAGATCAAACAGCTGTTTTAAGCTTAGCTTGGATTTTCCCTTTTCAAAAACATTTTACACTGGATCAGTGTAGATTGCTGCAAGATGAAAGACCCACTTTATTTGGCATTTCTGGGGCTTGAACCCACAACCCTCCTAGATAGTAAAAACTCATTGTCTGCAGATGTCATTAATTTTATCCAGAGATAAAAGAATGGTGCTGTCTAGTTTAATGTCAGGCATGTTCTGATCTAGTGGAGTGTTTCTCTGTAGATGCTAGGGATCAATGTCTGCAAATCTATGCCAGCTCCATTATCCATAAGATCAAAGAATGATGCTGTCTAGTTTAATGTCAGTCATTTTCTGATCTAGTAGAGTGTTTCTCTGTAGATGTAAGCACTCATTAACTGCTGCTCTATTATCCATAAGATCATAGAATGGTGCTGTCTAGTTTAATGTCAGGCATGTTCTGATCTAGTGGAGTATTTCTCTGTTGATGCTAGGGATCAATGCCTGCAAATCTATGCCACCTCCATTATCCATAAGATCAAAGAATGGTGCTGTCTAGTTTAATGTCAGTCATTTTCTGATCTAGTGGAGTGTTTCTCTCTAGATGTAAGTACTCATTAACTGCTGCTCTATTATCCATAAGATCAAAGAATGGTGCTGTCTAGTTTAATATCAGTCATCTTTTGATCTAGTGGAGGGTTTCTCTGTTGATGCTAGGGATCGATGCCTGCAAATCTATGCCACCTCCATTATCCATAAGATCAAAGACATGGTGCTGTCTAGTTTAATGTCAGTCATCTTCTGATCTAGTGAAGTGTTTCTCTGTAGATGTAAGTACTCATTAACTGCTGCTCCGTTATCCATAAGATCAAAGAATGGTGCTGTCTAGTTTACTGTCAGTCATTTTCTGATCTAGTGGAGTGTTTCTCTGTAGATGTAAGAACTCATTAACTGCTGCTCTATTATCCATAAGATCAAAGAATGGTGCTGTCTAGTCTAATGTCAGTCATGTTCTGATCTAGTGCAGTGTTTCTCTGTAGATTTAAGCACTCATTAACTGCTGCTCTATCATCCATAAGATCAAAGAATGGTGCTGTCTAGTTTACTGTCAGTCATTTTCTGATCTAGTGGAGTGTTTCTCTGTAGATGTAAGTACTCATTAACTGCAGCTCTATTATCCATAGGATCAAAGAATGATGTTGTCTAGTTTAATATCAGTCATGGTCTGATCCAGTTGCATGTTTCTCTGTAGATGCTGGTACTCATAGCCCTGCAGGAAACATTTCGATAGAATTCCATCAAGGATACTTTTGATAGCTAGCTGCATTTTACTTCTAGCATTACACAACAATAATTGTGAACTCTCCTCTTCTGATCCACCATGTTTGCTGTTCAGTATCCAATGCATTGTTTGCTATCAAACTATTTGTTTACATCAAAATATGGTTTGATCAGCTGGTAACTGGCCTAAACACTTGAATGAAATAACAAATGCAGCCCGGACTTTAGACATCGCAAATCACAGGTTAGCCTCATCATGTACATTGGCTCTAAGAGTGATACAAATATAGGCTAACTGCTGATCATTGCTTTTAATGGTATAATCAAACCAACAACATGAAGCTGTCTAGGAAATAATAAAAACTTGAAAGAATGTACAACATTACTGGCTAGTGAAACTCAAGTTTGTGTGTGCGGATGGGGGGTAGGGGGAGTGGGAGGGTTAGTAAGCACAGTGCTGACCGCAGCAAACTAATGGTTCAAAGGGCTGAAGAGCTCAGTTGGTAGAGCACTGAATGGGTCCTTCTTAGGTCATCGGATGAAATCCTCATTTCAACCCAATCTCTCTCTGTTCTCTGTCTCTGCGTGTACTACACATCTGTTATAGAAGCAATAGAACTAATAGAACAGCTTGTATCTTCTTGCCTGAGAATGTACACATTTGTGTGTCTGGTAACGATGTATGAATAAGACTTCTTGAAGGAAGTAAGAACAGAAAAGTTCAGATATTTGATAATTATTATTCTGGATTTGCAATGAAAGAACTACTGGACGTTAATTATTTCTTAGGCTGACCACTCACTAATTCACTGAAAACAGAGAAGTAGAAGGGATTTAATATCAAAAGTTTGGCAGAATGTAAGACTTGTTTCTCTAATCTAAAACAACGGCCTTGGCTTGACTTCGTTTTTCAGTCATAGGTGACGACAGCTGGGGTATGTCACAAATGCAAAGTAAGAAATGATAAAGCAAGAAAGGGCTCCCTCTTTTTTTGTGTCAATGGAAAAACTGTTTTTCCGCCTTGAAAACCATGATGGCTGTGACATAATAATCCAACCAAAGTGTTTTTTGTTAGATCCGATAGCTGGCAACTAGCAGAAATGTGATCTATGGCAATGGTCTGCAATCAAACTATGGGGCACGACCTCAAACATGGGTTGTGAAAAATGGTCTGTGAGTCACATGATTTTTCAGCGGTGCAAAATTTATCTACAGTTTTCAGAGCTAGCCGACGGAGATTGATTACGGCAATTTAGCATCAGGTCCATAGCCCAAGCTAGATTTCATGCATTCTTCGCATCGATTCTGAGGGGTGGGGGTCCTGAGGGGTGAGGTTCTGAGGGGTGGGGTTTTGAGGGGTGGGGTCGTGTGGGTTGTTGCCCAGTCCTCATGGAAGTTCTTGGTTCTGTGAACAGCTGGTCTATGGTCTCATGAAATTCAGGTACATGATTTGAATTTTTACAATCTCCTGGATGTGAACGGACTAGATATTGCTACAACAACCAAAAAAACCTTGAAACTTACTTGTGCGTCTGAAAACTGACAAAGAATGTAGTTGTCTGTTGGGGAGAGACTTCTTAAACAGGAGTATGTGTTGTTGTATGCATCCTCACAAACACAATTTGGCCAGCATTCCTGAAATGTTAACAACAACAAAAATATATAATATAAACAATATGTACGTTTACTAAGCAAAAAATGGAATTCAGAAAATAATAATAACTGCCAACATTCACGAAATTATGAGAAAAAGCGATCGAAAGATAAATTCTGAGTAAACTTGTCCGACTTTATGAAAAATTTTCGATTGTGAATATACACAATAGAAAAGATGAAAATTACTATAGCCTAAAATAAATTTCGAAAACAGCATTATCCGCCAGGCAAGAAGTTAATAACATAAAATACATTAGATAGCTTCAAGGGAATGAGTTGTAGGAAATGAATTCTCTGGTGGAATAATATTGAAATGCCAAACGAAGAAGAAAAGTGGTATTTGAATTTAGAACAAATTATCACCATAACTCGGTGGAACAAACAGAGTCGATTTTAAAGCTAAACTTCCCAGGGGGAAGAAATGAGCTATAGGCACTTGATCAGCCTCTTCATCACATATTTCATAACCATGAATATGTAATCCATACATGGAACAAGGTCACGTTTGTGAGTCAGAGAAATTATGAACAAGTAGGAAGAGGAAATAAAACTATATTTTTGCAGGTCTACTTCATGAAATACCTTACAAAAATACCATAAAATTTGAAGAAGAAACAATTTCTATCTTCATCGTACAATATGCTATGACAGTGTGTAGTGTTAGTGTGATTCCTGACTTAAAGACGCAGAAAATATCTGGCATTTTAATTATGCAATCAACTTCGGCCCACAGAATTTTCGCTTTAACAGACTTGTCACTGAATGACAGCCAGGGCAAGAGAGATGCTTGGATTTCCCAAATTTAATACTAAAAAGGGAAAAAAATAGATGACATCCCCCCTCATCCATAAAAAGTTAGATACCTGTATAATTAGGATAATATTGTAGAAGGCACAGCATATTTTTATTATTTACGACACCACTTAAGTTGTCTTTGTTAATGCAAACCTGTCAAGAGTTTGAAGCTAGATGGCAGATCACATTGAACATCATCACTGAATTTTAAATCATACTTTGAGAAGAATTTCACTTGGAA
>KN890372.1:40493-62913 GCA_000934455.1 Apostichopus parvimensis
TTAATGGTTATCAAACCAACCATATCCCAAGAAATATATTTAAAATTGGGAAATTTTCAAAATTTCATTCATCAATAGAGATAAAATTTGAAATCTCAAGCTAATGATCTACATTATTATGGTAAATTTTGAATTGAAAAGTTAATCCAAATCAGCTATAAAATCTTTCTTTTTTTTTTGGCACTGATCACAATCTGTTAAACAGTTGTCTATATGTGAACATCTGAACAAACGGTCACAGCAAAATGTTACACATGTAGCGAGGAACGGTGTCACTCCTTGGTGTGACTTTCACAAAATGTAGCAAACCCAAATCTTATAAAATATGGAGAACTACAAAATATTAAAAATAATGATCACAGAATTTACTTTCATAAAATATCAAAAATTATAACCAAACAGACAATTAATTATGCATACTGTAATCCATATATTCCTGGGAGTCTTCCCAGCTAAAAGACACCAACGGACTTACCGAGGTGGAAGCCATTGTCGGATGCGAAGAAAATGAAGGTCGAATTCAAGAGGGTTAAGTTCTCCAGGGTAGTTATGAGATCGGAGACCATATCGTCGACGGAGAGTAGCGTTCTCCATCTATCAGAAAGCAAACCAGGAAGAAAACAAAACTGCATCAAATTTAAAATCTGCTCAAATTCTTCTCTAAATCTGGTGGCGGTATGACCCGATTGACATAATTCTGCGAGCAACATTCCATCCTGGTTTGCAAGACGAAGAACACCGAATGTATTAAAAAAAAAATATGTCACATTGATAGAGAGTTTTCTCCATCCGGCCTGAAACTGGTACTAATATTGCCATATTTATCTTGTGTTGTGTCACCCATCTGATGTTCTGATCTAGATATTATTTTTATGTGTTGAAGGGCAATGAAACACTGCACTCTATCATTTATTATGTGTTGTAAAGCAAACTAAACATCTGCATTATCCATTATCATTTTATGTGTTTAAATATCAACAATTGCTCCATTGTGATCCACTGTAATATGATCATGTCTTTGATAAGTGAAGCCACAGTAATTAATATCTTGATGTTGTTTTATTATTAGAATGTTGTGCGAATTACCAATCAATACCTCTATTATTATGCACAGTTGGTTTCCTATATTATCAGCATGTTTCACTAAGTAATGAATTGTTTTTTATTTATTGGAATGTGATGTAACATTAACAATCATTACATTCTATTGTTTATAAACAGTCACAATAATGTCATGTTTCTCAAAGTAGTGAACACTGTTATCAGGGACTAATTTTAGTGTTCGTATCTTTCGTAGCAGGTTTGAAGTCGCTGAAGTTTGTCTCCTATAATACTGTGGTTCCTGTGCACAAAAACTGCTATATGCATCTATGCACTTGTACAGCAATTTCTCAATATTGCATAGCATCTTGAGATGCGACCATGTGTCTATTACAAACGAGCAGGCAGCGATGAATTGAGAGAACCAGGGGTTGTTATTGGACAGGATGGAGTTGTCCTATTCATTAGGCATGTTGGTACATATGTCCACGTTCACAGACGCCTCAGGTCTAAAGTTAATCCTAAGTCCCCTGAAACAAAGATGTCTTTCCATTATTTTTGCCTCTTGAAAGAAGAGGAAATTGTAACCTTTATTTTTGGCACTTTCGGCGTTTCATTTAGTGAGGAGCCATCTTGTGAAGATGCCATCTTGTTTGGTATAGTGAAGAAGAACACACATGCGTAAGGAAGATTAAGAAAGTACGATCAAAGTTTTAATATTGCTTAATTATGTATTAGAAATGTGGGCTAAAATAAACTAAAACTACCTTCTATCGTAATGAACAGTCACTCTACTATATATTATTCTCATGTTTTCCAGAGCAGTAAACCCTGCAATCATTCTGTTAGTTATCATTATATTGTTTTATTACTTATTAGAATGTGGTGTAAACTTAACAATTATTACACACATATTTTTAGAAACAGTGAGTATACTGTCATATTTGAATGTTTCACAAATTAGTGAACACTGTTCAATATCATTATGTCATTCTATTATTTGTCTGGATGTGTTGCTTTAGTAAATGAACAATTGCATGCTGTGTTTCTTATTATTTGTTAAGATATAAATATTAGAAACAACAATCAGTATGTCACTATGTCTGTTCTACAAATTTTACGTAATGTTTCACTGTTTCACTTTGAAAGCCTTGTGTCTTATCGAGTTTACTTATCTGACAAAATTGTCCATTTGCAATTGTGACATATTTTCCCTCGAATATCCCAGATAAGAAAGAAATCAAATTAACATTCTGTTTCGGAAAGGGCTTGTTAACCCTGTTTGCATTGTAACAAACTTGATAGGATAGATTATTAACCATCCTATAGGAGATCTTGGTTTCATTAAAATCACTTCAACCTTTGACAAAAACTGAAAATGAAACTGAAAACAAAAGAGTGACGTAATGAGACATGAAACGTCGAGTGTAGTTCATACCTTGCCACTTATCTCTCTTTTCAAAAGAATTATTTGACAAACAGGAAAACAAGTAAGTAGAGTTAGCACATAGATGCTGGATTCATAATCATGATAAAAAGCCACTCACTTATTTAAACCAAATGCTATTTTCCAGCTTAGGCTCTAACTTCCCAAAAGGCTATCATGTTAGGCCACAGGTAGACCATAATCTACAGTTTTATTTTCAACATAGTCAAAAAAAATATCATAGCTAAAAATACATCAATCAATCTTTTCATAAGATAGCAACAACGAATGCCCTAAAAAATTCAACAGAAAATTAACAAAATAACTGAGGATAAGTGCAACAGTGCCATAACCAATATATATCGATGTCACACTAATAGAAGTCACAGTGAGGTGATGAATACAACCACTTATTTTCTCAGAAAAAAGTCCAAAAACAGCCGCCGATTCTTGTCACTCTATCAAACTTCCAAATTGTAGATTATTAAATTAAAGGCTACTTGGCAGACCTATCAATGCCCAAAAGGTGTAGACCTGGATATTCCCCCTCCCTGCCCCCTCCCCATCCCCAGCAAAAACAAAAGAACTCGCAGATTGATGCCTGAAACCTGGAGATATTGCAAACCATTCTAAAGTCAATAAAATCCATTATTTTACCACTCTAAAGTCCACAAAGAACTACCAAATCTGTGGTATATTGTGTATAGTGTTGTGAAAAAGACTTTTTATGGCCTAATTCTGTGGGTGTTTTAAGTCTTGCATCAGTCACAATAATAAAAATATCCAAAGCATCATTCAAATCAACTTTAAATTTGTTTTACTGGTTTACGATTTTAATCACGTATATGATTTCTAAACTAGTTTTGACACTTTTACATTAAATAGTTCTTTAAAAGTTGAAAGTGTGATGTTGTTCTCTCCTGCACAGGTGAGGGCAATATTTGCTTTTTCAAATATTATTCTGATATTTGAAAAACAGGAAGTATCCCTATGCTATACGCATACAAGATTGTGTTCAATAAAATTTAACTACCTTTCTTGAAAGGTTTGAAACTGAGGTAAAATATAATTTTTAAAAAAGAAAGTGAAAAAGATAGTTTCCGGGTTCAAAGGAAAGTTAAGATTACTATTTGTGGGAATTTAAAGAGTTAGTCCGATAGCAAAAAGTTTCTTTTTCTTTTTTTTTCTCACAAATTTGCTACAAAGGTTTTGAAGCACTAAAAAAGTTCTTGTAGCATGATTTCTCATAAAGACACAAATTAGTTTCATGAATTTTTATGAATCTTCTTAGCAACAGTGAATTGGGTGAAATCCCCATAGCCATTGACTAGAAATCTACTTCATTTATCCACAGAGAGATGATATTTGCAAGGAAAGAAAACTTTTCACATTGATTGGGACCTCAATTCTAGAGCATGTTTAATAGGCAACATAAAAAAATATCACACTTCAAAGAGAAATGAGAAACAACAACAGGAAGGGAGGGCTTTGGGAAAGCACTTGTCATTTGGACATAACAAACCACCCATTGTCTCATATTACCGGCAATAACAAGGGTCTATCTGGCCAAAAAAAAAGACTCTCTTTAAACTGCCATATGCAGAGTTAAGATGAAAGTATTGGGATGTGAATTTAAAAATAGCAGTGTGTAATATATCTGTCATTCTAGGAAATGTCACATGTCACAAAAACTCATGTTACATCAAATAATTGAGATCTGATACAGCCCTCTCATATTTGTCTGCAATCAGAATATAAAATTATACAATTTTTGGGCAAAAATTATCCCTTATTAAAGTGTTTGTTTGCTTCTCTTACCTTTTACGGAATGCGTCATCTACATAATCCATGGAATCGTTGGACATAGGGTGTGGTGCTTGTTGAATCAGCCAATGTTTATTCTGTAGAGCGAGACAAATGAAATATGTGATAGCCTTGAATTAAATCTATAATCTAGGGTGTTTACCCTTTTAAAGATCATTAATTTGTAATCTTAAGTTCAAACCAAAATCACTTTTTACCAAACCACCTTGCATTCTGAAACTTTAACCTATTGCTGCCACCCTAGTACTTACAGTAACTCTAATGATTAACTATCCTACCACCATCTGTGTATGTTTGTATGTAGTATTTATTTTAGCCTAGGCACTTCTGCAATAGCCTGTATCAGTTCTGAAATGATAGATATTGAAAACAATAACAAACACAAATAATTGCCAAACTAGAGTAACGTGGGAGCCAAATTTAACATTTCACGAAACACCCCTGTATGAAATAGCATACATTTTAATTCTTTAGAACACAGAAATACCTATTTGGTTATACAGCGTTCCAAGTCGGTCACATAACTTTTGGCACAGTTATATATGGTATGATAAATAAGCTCTACTAAGTTGTGGGGCAGGTAAATAGCTGTTACCTTAGTAACTAAAGATTGTCTTTCCTACTCTTATTTCATTCAAAATAATGTAATGGTCCAAAGAAGACAATACCACCACAAATTCATGATATTATCCACAGCCGTATATCATCCACATTAATCAGCTAAGGGTTCAATTACAACTTTCTCATCATGCATTTACAAGCCCATGGTAGCTTGCACCCTAACTTCACAAAATGGAGGGCCACAAAAAGGAAAACATGAGTAACTTGAAAATGAAATGTGCACAAATAAATCTTGATTTCTTTAAGCAGAAAGCTCAACTCCTTTGAGGACTTTCTTTTTACACTTCCTTTCTGGTTGCATTTCTTTTCTATAATTACAAATTGAAACCAGTTATAATTCGTTTTCAGTATAAAAACTGGCCAAATGTGAAACAAAATGTAGTTCGTCTAGTCCATTTGGCTGCTATTTCTAAAACTTAACTTTGCAATTTGACAAAGTCTTGAACTCTGGGTACAATTGGCAGTTAACCAAGCATTCCAAATGGATCACATTTCAAGGCGACACTATAAACAAACACATTACAATAATAGTGAAGACTGGCTTTTGAAGAACATCATGATAACAACACAGAGTACTGGCTGTGCTCAACTTCCCTTTTGTTACAAAGAGACATTAGCTATAGCTTAAGAATATGATACTGAAGGCTGGAAACCCATCAGAATCTCATATTACAAGGCGAAAGGGGTAGGAAGGGGGGGGGGAGGGAGAGGGGATATAATTCCAAAGCAATATATAAACATATAAAATGTTCCCTTACCTGCAGCAGTCAAAATACTCAGGCATGGGGGATGATTTTTATCTGTTTTGCTTCAAAAAAATCACTCAACTTGCTCAAAAAATACAAAGAAACTTCAAACCCCACTCATGGCATGTTGAATTACCTTTGCTTTTGTATTAAATGCCTTATCTCTTGGTGCTTTCTTTGTAGTAAAATTCTTCACGTACTGAGGTGCGGAATCAAACGGACGATGACAGGCGGGCGTCGATAGCATCATGAAGAATGGTTCATCGTTGCCTCTATCCATCTTCAAAAAGTCGATGGATTTATTGTGCTGTTAGGTAACGGAGAAGACACACGTATTGTTGGATGCAATCAATTTTAAAGTTATGAACTTTTATCTTACACATGTGATATGTATATGACAAGTTGTCCAAGGCCTCTGGATAAAAACAAATCAAATGTTGCATTATGTCCTCTCTGTTTCTTTCTAGAAATTCTCATTTTAACTTATGATATAAATAAATGATTAAATAAATGGTATTATCTAAAGTGTCACTGGGATTATCCGGACCTCTTTATTTCAATCCTGGATTATTTCCAGATCTGAAATCCCAATCAATCATAATTACATAATACTACACAAGTATCACCACTGAAGTCCAGTACTTCAAGTTCCATGAAAAGCAAAGTTCCCTTTTGCACAATTTTTCTTCAATAATGAAGCTATGACTGTAGGCATGTTACTACTTCATATTATATAACACATTATGCTATGAATAGTCAATAAAGTGGCAAGATATATACTAAGGTATTGGGAATATTATCGTCCAGACTTTCACCATATCTAGACAACTTTTGGTCCTGACAGCTGTGGAAAATCCTGGTGTTACCATAGCAACAAGATGTTCAAATGTGACATCTGTGTTTATTAACCTCCTTTGTCTGAACTGTGGATCTACAAATGTCTACACAAAGAAATCTGAATCTAAACTGAAACAGTTTATGGCTTCTGCAGCTATAAATTATCGAAGTTTTTGTACGGTCTACGATCCGGGTTTACGAAAGAATTTATCACAACAAATCTTGATTTACAACATGCTATTCACTTATTATATTCTTTACTGTTGTTTACTGTAATATGACTTACATCAAACTTGACGATTCTATACTGAAGCTGAATATCGATCGGGAAATGTAATATAATGATCTTCATTACATCGGCCTCCATAATTTGTTTGTGAAAAACGTTAACTGGAAAGTAATGTAACTAAAATATTACTGATATAACAATGTAACATAAGAATAAAGAATGAAAATGAGGTACTCACAATAAGGTCTGTAAGGTAATCTTTATTATAATCGTCGTGGTGCGTCTCCACGACCCCATTCACTGATATGTTGTAGTTGTAATACACAGAGTTATAAATCTGGGGGGAAGAGAGAATGTAGTTCTATCACTTGTAAATTTACCTAAATTTGGGAAAAGTTAATGAGAGAGAAACATGTATATCATGTGGGGGTTTTTGTGTGTAGACATTCACTCAAATAGAACATTTGATACATCATACAGTAGGTTGACTTTTAGTGCAAGAGATTTATTAATTAAACTAACTTTTCTGAAGCCAAATTTCTATTATCCATATTTGTGATTGACAATCGACGATGCAGATACAGACATGGTTATTTAATATCTAACTGCTTTTCAAGTTTTTTGGACTGTTTGCCATCAGTGCTGCATAAACTAAGCTGGACTGGAAAATTAAGCCAACTTAATAAATCGCACACTCAAGTGTAATAGTACAACTTCAAGTTGCAGATAACACTGAATAAACCTGATAAACATCACATGACGAGAAGGTTGTTTACCAAAGACTGCTAGTATCAATGGTGTAATAAAACTACCTCCAGGTCAACTTAACTACAAACACAGTCGCAAGTATACTTGAATTAAGAAACAGTCACCCTATAGTTACTGCATATCTGTAAAAAACCCTAATGACAATATGAAGTCAAGCTTATTATTTATTGTTCTCTGATAATGTTATCAGTAGGTTTTACTATTGCAACCAAGGGTTGTAGCAAATGGATTACACAATAATACTAACTTAGATACTGTCAAGAAACTGTGTGTATACATTGTAAAACAAACTTCTCAATCAATACATATATGTACATTGTACAGTACAAATGCTATTCATTTACTCACTGCATAATTAAATTGGCTGGTTGGCTTCTGTATGCAGGCCATGAAATTTGGGCAATTTACTGGCTAAATGCCAGCAGGTTTTCTGTTTGCCAGCTCTAGCAATGTTCTGCTTGTACACTTTAAGAGCTTAAACACAGAATTGAATGATTTCTTTGCCTAATATAAACCACGTCTTACTACTTATTATCAGCACATGTTATTGGGCTGCTCTCAAAAGCCTGTACAGTAACTGCAGTGTGTGTTTTAATTCAGGACAATGACAGAGAAAACTTGACTTTCGTCTGTGTATGTAATCACTTACACAGTTCATTTTTTTTTTTTTCTTTCCTTTTTTTCTTACACAGTTCATACAACATTGCACTGTGACACCTTTGTACAAACATTTCTCAATGAAAGATTTTATGAGGCAATATATTACTCTAACGAAACTTTTAAAGAGCCTTGGGCAAATTTAGAGTGCAGTAATTCAAATAAGCATTCTGTGCCTTATTACAGAATAGTAAACAGATGCCTCCGGATAAAATGCAAGTTTTATCTTCTAGCTACTGGAATTGAAGTGGCTTAGAACTTGAGTAAATCATAACCAAACAGGAATTTCATTTAAGATTAGGAATCTCAAGCTTTGACTATCCATGCATTGAATGCTACGGTAGGCTTCATCTAAAGAGTTCTTGCGTCTGAGTAGTTTGCTGTTAGTATTGACAATTGAACTGGATTGCATACCGTGAGCCTATCATACTACCTCACATACATATCCGGTGTCCTGCTCTTCCTGCCATTCCCCTCCCTACCACAGGTAAATCAAACTGTACCAATATTTTACACATTTCCTGTATTTACCACCTTTTATTCCCTGTATTTATCACCTTTTTCCCCCTTTATTTTTCCTGTACTCCCTGTATTTTTCCCTGTATTTATAACCTTTTTTTCCCTGTATTTTTCCTGTATTCCCTGTATTTTCCCTGTATTTATCACCTTTTATTCCCTGTATTTATCACCTTTTATTCCCAAATATTTATCACCTTTCCTTCCAAATACTTTGTCACTATCTTTCAGAACATGTATGTGTAACGTGAGCCGTGATAAACTGATATTTGAATACCGACAACACAAACGGAGACAAAGATCGTAGAGGACGGAAAACGTATCTTCCTGGCATTTCCTCCATGCAAGCTCACTGACTGTTGACAACAAATTCCTCCTTAGAGCTGATAACATCCCCAAGTCAACATCAAACAAACCACATTATTGTCCGGAAATATTTGGAGGGTCAACAAACACATGGACTTTACTGGGCACTCTAAAGTAAAATCAAATAGATTGGTTAGACATCACAGATTGGTATTCTGCACACCCCTCCATGTCTGTTAATTTAGTCAAAACTACATGGTGACCTATACACAGGAAAATATAAACTGTCTTATAGGAAATACTGTAGATAACTGAAGGAGACTATCAAGGTTTTATAACCTTTGAAGTTTATCAGAGTTTAGATCATGGAATGTGTGCACCAGTCTGTGACTTAATATGCAAGTTTATGTTTTCTCATCGACATATCCAAGTCTGTATTATGTCACCAATGACTCTCTTTGAAAGTTCAAATCTTTACTTGAGTACAGGCAGATATAATTTTGCGTAACATGACAGGATTTTATATTGGTTTGTTCATTGCTGACATAGGAAATGTTTATAAAAAGTACTTTAAATTGACAAAAATATATATAGAGATTAAAAAGCAAAATAGCTTGTATTCTTTCTGTAATATGTATTACTTATATATCCGAAACAGTATCCCTCACTTTTGCCCAAAATCAATCAAATTTCTCATCATTTGTGTCAAAATCCAAGACTTTCATTTTTCATCTTTGTCTCGATCAACTGTCCACTGAAATAGGGACTGCACAGAACTAACTAATGTAAGTATACATCTCTCTATGTTTACAATACTAACTGATAACTTCAAAGGTTGTACACAAGTGAAGAGATGCTTAGTAGGTTTTGCCACATAAACCTAGATTTTTTGCTGTTTTATGAAAAGAAAAACATCACAGGTTTTTGGAGACCATCCTACATGATGTCACAAGTTACAACAGACATTCTCTAAAATTGGCATGATGGCAGAATCCGAAATTTTAAATTTGAAAAAAACCACAATGGACATATGCACTATATGTGGACCCTCTACAAGGCCCTAAGCCTGAGTACCCTTATGGCTTATCCTGCGCAATGCTCGATATAGTTTTATAGAAAGATTTCAATTCTTTCTGGCCTTTGCAGAAAATTAATTGAGAACTGCTGCCCTACACATTGACCTATCCTGCATTGTGTGTCAACCTACATGCATGATGTACAGTTCTACTATATGCAATCTTGAGTAGCTTTTTCTTTTCAAACCCAATATAGCATTTAACAAGCCAAGTCTAAAGTACAAAGCCCTTTAATTGGTATTAGTTACAGGCATTTATAACCTGGTAGATCTTATCTGGAGGCTTTTTATGGTGATGCTAACATTTTAGTTTACTGAATCATCCAGCTACCTGTAATGCCCTCAGGTTGAAATGCACTTAGTGAGTAATGATGGGAACAGGACATCACTGGAAACAGAAATGCTGTTGTTGCCGTTCGATTGATACGATAATTGATGTCAAATGAGAGTGAACTTGCACAAAGGAATGACACTTTGACATCATCAGAAAATGCAGCAAATAACTACAACTGAGATATCAGTTTGAACTGTGCTAGCAATGCACAGGCTACCACAGCCATTGGTACCCTAGACTCATATAGCCATGAGGTAAGGTCCCCCACCTCCCTCACCCCCCCCACCCTTCAACAAATGACGTACCAAAACATTGGCAATGTCACATAAACTATTAGTAGCTCCCTTCCCATCCCAACAAGAAGAGTGGTAGTTCTACTTATCTGTTGAAGCTGCCCATCAATACTCCCAAACCTCTAATGTATATGAATCTACCCCTGCTAGATAAACCAATCTCCTGTTAGATACTCCTTGATGGCTATTCCAATATCCTTCATAAATCTACTATACTCACTTCTTACGTATATGCACAAATAGATGATGCATAAATGCTTAAAGAGGCTTAAAAGTCATTTAAATGTTTTTTTTTTCAAAATTGATTAAATGTTTTTCCAACTTGATTGTAAACTTCCCAGCAAAATTGCATGAAAAGGTAAAATTTTCATTAACTAGCTGAATATGACAGAAAATTGGTTGAGTGATGAAAAACTTACCAAACCATTCCAGACATCCCAGCCAGGTGGTATGTGTCCGGCTCCTCCAACACTTGGATCGCCATACTAGAGAAAACAAGGGAACGATGGTAACAACAAAATCAAGCAAGTTTCCATTAAATAAAACATACATGTGGCCAATAACTGCTATTAATACAGGGGCTCTTCTTATGAAAGTTTGCTGGTTTTTTCCCATTGACAACATGGCCTTGCACGTAACAATAATGTTAATGCTATATATATATATACATGAAATGTGTCAGAAAAGTGTTACTTGTGTAAAAGTAAGTGGTCCTGACGTTTCGATCCTAGCAGGATCTTCTTCAGAGGCTGAGTGAAGACCTCTGAGGAAGATCTTGCTAGGATCAAAATGTCAGGCCCACTTTAATACTTTTACACATTCTCTTACACAGGCTCTTTAGTGGATAAGCAGTTTGCTAACAGTTTTATTTTTATTTTGAAGTGTTGCTTAACAGACATATGGATAGGGTTTATTGTCTGACAAGTAAGTTAGTAATTAGTGAATCCACTTTATGCATTACACACTAAACTGAATTATAACACACCATGCTATGATGAAAAAACTATTAGAATGCTATCAGAGAAGAAGCTCACAGACTCATAGTCACCCAAGAGAACCTAAGTCATCTATTGACAGTACATCACATTCAGCTAATATAACATCTTCACTTCCATCAGGAGTCAAAGACAAGGACTGTCCATGTTGGGTTTGCAGGCATGTTGAGAATTTTTACCATATTACCTTAAGAAGACACAAAGGTTAAAAGCCAACTTCCAAAATACATACATCATTGGCTGTTCAGCAGTCTGAAAGTTAAAACTGAGTTCAGATTAATTGATAGATATTTCATCACTTTCAGTTAAGTTGTTTAACAATAGACAAAGCTCTTAGAAAGTGATTCGAAAGGAACGACTCAAGACTTTCCTTTTTACCTGATTAAGATATTTTCCGGCAAAGAAAGTGTAGTAGCCTTGAGCTTGCAGTTGTGTAGCTAACGTATTCTTCTCTGGGCCTTTCTGCCAAGTAGTGCTACTGCAGTTACCGCTTATACTGTTGTTCACAGCTTCGTGATTGTGGACGTAGTTTCCAGTTAAAATACTTGATCGGCTCGGACAACAAAGCGGGCTAACTGTAAACTGAAACCAAAGAGAAAATTGATCTGGATGAGAAAATACCGGCAGTTTTGTATCTTCAAATGGAGTTTCTCTCTGAAAGATGAAAAAGGTGGGGACTTGCTACAGCTATCAAATGACGTGGAAGGCATCGTTAAGATATCTCACAACAAGTGGTTTCTCATGTTGGGCACCCTAAAATACCACAATATTGAAAATAATGACCATTATACTGACAATTCACAAATTAAATCAAATGTTGAAAATCTAAATAGACTGAAATACTTTCTTCACTTGAAACTTGGATCGAGGGGCAGAGAGGCACTGTTTACATTGCCTTAACAAAGGGTACCATTCCTAAATCCCCATTCTCCCTTTAACAGCAACCTTGCAGACGGTGCAGTTACATCTAAAACTGGGCAGATGACAAATTTTGGCTGTCCGTTTATTATCTTCCTTTTTGGCAGTAAATGCAATATTTATTTTAAGGTACAAGGTTTTTTGACTGAAATTGAAAAAAAAATATGCTTTAATAATTAAGCAACCCATGGGATGTCTTGGGTGATATTAACTGAATTGGACAAGATTCATGTCTAGCCTACTCATAAGTCCTTGCCAAGCAGTCTTCCACTTCTTGCTTGAGTATTCCAGCTCTGCTAGAAATACCACCGTGGCAAATATACAACGACAACCCATTGGGATACATCTGAGAATGACATCACAAAAGAGCAACATGCAGTGGCACCATCAAGGATACAATAGATTAGGTACACATAAAGATGCGGCCATAACTAGCAAGACAGATATATCAATCCACAAACCAATTAATGTTTGATTGAACTGAATATAATTCTTCTTCAAACTGTTTGTTTTCTTTTGGACAGAGAAAAAAAGCTTTTCTGAGATCAAATAGAATGATGTTAAACTGCGGGATCAGCCAACGTTTTGCTAGAGAATGGGTAGACTGCACCCTCCGACCACTTACCATATTCTGGAAGGTCATGCCACCCTTACCGAGTAACTTCAAGGTTTTCACCATAGGGATCTGAGAAAGAGAGATAAAGAAATGTCAGTTGCCTTTGGAGGTTTACATGAAGAATGCTCCTACAGTTACAGTTCAGTGTTTCACAGGCCTGTATAAAATCAATTTTCAATGGTCCAAAGAACGATGGATTGGACATAGCCATACATGTATTCTCTACAATGTGACTACTAAGAGACCACCTACACTCACTATGTAATTGGCACAGCATATTACACAGCCTTCCCTAACCTACTACAATATACCCCCAATAACATGACTTAATCCTATTGTCAGCTTCAACAACATTAATGTAGCACAGAGTGACATCTTTTACATCATCTCAAAGAGTGATAGGTATATTGTGGGTACCGTGGGTATCAAAGGAGATGAGCACTCTTTATGGATTTTATTGTTAAGTGATGCATACACATGGTAGCAAGCAGGGTATGGTTTAATAACCTTTGTAATTTACTCTGTATTATACTCTAGTGCAGTACCTTGGTATTCACAGGGGGGTTGCGACCCTGCTTAGGGTCACCAAAATAGTAAAAAGAGAAAAGAAATTGGAAATATTTTTTTGAACATAAATTGCTATCAAACATTTTGCAACGAAGCATCCTTGATCAATAAAAATGTCTCAATAGGAGGGGGAACCTCTTCCAGGTAGAACCCTTTTCCCCAGGCCACAATAACTGCCCACGGAAGGTCGCTGACGTAAGGAAGGTGCAAATTAGGGTTAATCAGGTAAAAAAAGGTTGAATACCAGGGGTGCAATAGACAGATTCTCAACTTCAATGGCAACCAAAGGTTGATTTATGTACTGTAATTCTTGGAATTTGTTTGTGGAAGTAGTAAGATACAGTACTAACACATATCTTCACAGTTTAAAATGGTATAAAAATTACATCATGGAGCTGGAATTCAATCACACATCTTTACTTTAATAATGGAATCAAAGAAAATTCCTCACCATTCCTCCTAATTCAACATCCTGGTCGTCTGTTAAAATAAATACAATGTTTGGTTTTGTTGTATCAGTTTTCACAAAACAAGAAAGAAGGAGGGCCAAGATTCCTTTGAACAGAAACTGATCCATTTTTGTACAACCTGGGAAAAAAGAGAAGAATAAAGCAATTCCACTACTTTGCATTTAATACTCAATTACTAAAAAGAATACATGACAAAACAAGTTTCAAGGTCTTGGAGATATGACAACTTGGAATTTATATTAATCAAAACAAATGAAAGTTGTTAAAAGTAAATATGTTGTCCAGGGATAATATAGTCTGAGAAAATGGTTAGCAATTTTTTTAGCCTAATATATTTTTTAGCCTTATATATGTATCGATGAGTGGCCTAAAAGGCACTGTTAAATGTTTATTAATTGAGGTGATTTGCAGGTGTGAAGGTTCATATACAACCTTGGTACCTATTCAGCTTGAGACACTAGAGCCTAGTCTGCCCAAAGATGAAATGCGCCATAATCTCATTATTTTCAAAATTTAAAAATAGTGTAATTCTCAGGGAAATTCACAAGTTCAATGATGATTTAGAGATATGTATTGCAGTTCTCTATCCTGATGGTGGACACAATGTGATACTTTGCTAGCCATTATTGTTATTCATACATATTATATATATATTTTTCTTGAGGGGGGGGGGAAGGAATGGGAGGAGGGATTTTAGCAAGATAAAGGTTTAAAGATGAAATGAGTTTCATATGTACTTAAAAGTTGCATGCTCGCTGCTGGACCTATTGACATTTTTAAATTTCACATAAATTGCATCTTCCATTGTAGTTTTGATTTGAGTTTACACATTTTCAATGTTTATATTGAATATTAATCACAAGACTTTAGGTCCCATTTGTTGAAGCAAATATTTACGAGTACCCAAACCATGCCAACTAGTGTTTTTGTAGACTTCAAAGGCTGCATTAATTTTTAGTCAGCAGTGCCTTGATGTAGTATCTTACTTTCTCAGCAGTATTTGGTACAACTATAGAATACAGGGCCATTCATTAACTCTTCCCAGCATCCGGATGCGCAGATGCGCTGTGTGTTTGTACATGTCCGTACACATATGACGCCCTCTAATTTTCCATATCTTATGGACGAAATAAATCTCTATCTATCTATCTATCTCTAAAATTCCATCACATATTTCATTTTGACTCCGCATCAGCGCATCCACCCCGGGAGTACTAGGAATGGACTTAGATAATTTTCGAAAGATATACCATCACGTATTTCAAATACTGAAAGTCCTGCATGTACGAAGATATTCCACATCAATAGTGTGTCGTTCTTAAAAGGCATCCGTACATGTGCGACGCCCTCTAAAATTCCACCACAGAAGTACTAGGAAAGGACTTAGGAAATTTTTGACTCCACATCCAAGCATCCGCGCATCCACTCAAAAAGAAAGAACTTGGACTTTGACATTTTTTACTCACATACGTACTGGGGTGAGACTGAGCATCCGCGCATCCGGATGCTCAGATAGAATCATCGAGTGGCCCTATATTCTATAATTACTCCTACGTTTGCTAATAGCCTTGCCTTTGCAGATAAATGAACTATATAAGAGCATAGCATAATACTATTAGCCTAGCTGAATGACTAACATTAAACAGGCAGCATCACATATCTAACTTTTGTCTCTGATAAGACTAACAATAACATCTTCCTAAATTAGGCTGGGCATAACCATGCATGCCTAAGAGCATATCTGTTTTACGTTGGTGATTTTCATGGCTTAGTCTAGCAAGTAACAAAGATTTGTATTTACAGGTCTGCAAGGTCAACTTAGGGCCTTTGTATTGTGTTGCAAAATAAAGTCAACAGCTTACTAAGTTTGTCCTTGAAACAGAAATGGCCTGACTTAGGCCAGGAAGCCTTATTTAGCCTACTAAACGAGCCTAGCCTAAGTTAGATCACTAAGCTGGTGGTCCCTGCATTCATGGCATCCTGCCTTAACAATAACACTTATAACTAAGGCTATATACAGTAACATTAGCCTTGGCTGGAGCTGAAGACCAAATAGGCCTAGCCTTGGCCTACAGTCACCTAGGCCTTATTGTTCAAAATAATAACTGGCAAAGGCAAATGCGATAAGCCTAACTTTGGCCAATGCATGCTAGTATAAGAAGACTTAAACTTAGAATAAGAGGCCTTCTTAATACCCCCCAAAAATACGTTAACCTCCTATCTGACAATTAAGTTAGGCCACTAACTTTGGCCTAGCCTAATTAACTTAGCCTAGGCCAAGTCCTTTAATATAGTCCATAAATACATTTGAATTACCGAAGCCTTGATTACAAACATGAAAACGAACCCGGAACTGATACTAACTCACGAAGATTTGAATAAACAATCAATTCAACAGTTCCAACTTCTTACTTCAGCGACTAGGCGAGTATCAGCTGTGTCATGACTGCATTGTGGTTGGAGATTTGTGTGGGTTGGATTCGGTGTCGCGAAGTTAGACCTAAACAGATTGTGTACATACATACAGTGTAAGTCGCACCGATTGTCAACAATCGTCATCTTCAAACAGCTCACGTGCAAACACAAGGGACCAGCTCTAGTGCAGACGTTTTGTCATGTGACCTAACTGACCTTGGATAAGTTTGATGAATACGTCAGTTTGTACAGTTGCGCCCAAATCGCCCACCCAGCCAGAGCGATATATTTTCGGTTCAGCGTCAAGCATAATTATATTGAGACCGAAAAAAAGGAACATCACACCAAAAGAGAGGGATAATTACGAAGGGTTCACTTAATTTGAAAAGGATGGGGTGGGTGGGGGAATCTACCAAGTTTTTTTTTCCTCATGGGATCCGTTGTGTAGTTTGAGAGAAAGATTGAAGTGTAGTACTGATGCCACCCGATTCACGATTTTCGTGGCATCATCCACAGTGTTGTATATTTGGGAAAAAGAAAATACATCAGATTAACATTAATGTTAATATTAAGCCCTGTTATTCCCTGTACTGAGAAGCCGACGACATCATCAATTCTCTTTCTTCTCCTCTGGTACTATACCACATAAATTATCAAGATTAAAATGATGGCATTTGGCTTATTTATCCATATAATAAAGTTATATAATCACACCGTATATTTCACACAGTACTGCTCTGTTCTACTCTCGTTTCGTTTGTTTATTGTTACATCAAACTAATGGAGGTAAACTGGCCCTAAGTATCGTCGAGAAGCACCGGAAATCTTCATGTAAATGAAAGTACGTATGTGACTTACTTCATAAAATAAAACTATTTTGCTTTGAAGTTATAGAATTACGTGAAATCCATCGTTGACGAAAGAAGTCGATTTGTGATCCGTGTAATAACATTCATGTTAAATTCATTTTCTTGAATCATTAAATGTATATGTTGAGATTGAATTGTCAGGTGATGACAAGTTCGACCATAACAGATAAGACAAAAAGTATATATCACCAACCAAAAAGGAATGCAAGGGCGTAGGAACCGGGGGCTGGGGGCGCCAGCCCCCCCCCCCAGTGAAAAATATGGGGGGTGGAAGTATCATTCCGCCCCCCCGCTTCGCAAGTCAGAAAACCAATTTTTCATTTCTCAATAAATGATAACAACATTCGTCATTTTAGCAAAACATTTTGGCAGAAAAAAAAACTCATTTGGAGCACCAAATTGCATCTAAGGCCAGGTGAAAATGCAAAATTATTTACAAAATGGAGTGGGTGTTGAAGGCCACCTGGAAATGCAAAAAATTTCCAAAGGGGAGGGGGACACCCCCTCCCCTTAGACCCCTCCCCCAGGCCGGCCATCGGTCTTCAGCCCCCCACTCAAAAGTACCTTCCTACGCCACTGAAGGAATGACAAATATGACATAACCTTGAAATTGAGGTTTTCCAAATAAAATATGAAGATTCTATATAGCCTTTTTTCTATTCGTCTCAAACGTCTAAAGTTATCCCAAAACTTACCGCTCCGAGCACACAGCCTACATCGACGGGTTTGCAAAACTCAGTAGGCCATACGGGGAGACTCCAAAGTGGGTATAGCCGACCGAAGAAAAAGTCGATGGGTCGCTGGACTTTTCCAGATGTTGGGAAATTTATCTAACAACTTTCATAGCTTGCAGATGGAAATCGATTAAGTTAATGTTAACATCAAGACTATAGTCCGATGTAGCACACTTGCGATGCATTCCGAGCATCGATTCTGATGGAAGTGGGATCTGGTGGGTAACGGCTCAGTCCCGGCGGAAATCCAAAAGATCTTGGGTTGTGGGTCTAAATTATGGACCGTTCGCCTATACCACATTCACTTTACAAATGAGTCGACAAATGTTTCATAATTCCTGTCAATAAAAAATTATCAAAATAATTCATAATATCATTTCTTCAATTATACTTTAATCACCAAATTAGCGTATACATAGGTCTAAGTTTCCAGGGCCAAATTTGTACTTTACAACTGAAGCGCGTCAGTGGTTTACAGTGTGTCACTTTCTTTGGTATGTAATAGTTCCTTCGATACACTGTTCTGTTTAGTATATATGTGTCTTCTACAAGACGTGATGTGGTAGTGCGCCCTCTTTATAACACTGTAACCCCATGAATTCGACAAGCGCCAAGTAGATGGGGTATTCAACGTGATGGTAAGTTGAACTCCGTGTAGCCCATTGCTAACACTCACACACAATCAGAATGGCAAAACACAATATGCAAACATACACGTCGCATCTCGGGTCTCACTTTCGAGGGGAATGGTGATACACACCCGACGATGACCACACAGTCACAGTCCCAATGCATTGGGACTGGGGTTGAGAGCGGATCAGTAGTTTGGTTTTCGTGCCCAGGTTCCTTCCTGGGCGACTTTTTATTAAAAAGTATCTCGGGTCTTCTAAGGTACTCGTGATATATATTTGACGATGATCACAGTCATAGTCTCCGTGCAAGCATACTGGAGTTGAGAGTGGATCGGTATAGTTTGGTCTGCGTGGCCAGGTACTTCCTTGGTGACTTTACTTCAAAAGTGTATTTAAAAAAATCCTGGAATGGTGTGGAGTGTAGCACTCCCAAGAAATTATTAACCGTCGGGAAAAATGTTGTGCTTTCGGGTAAATAGTTGACGGGAAATTCTAAACTACCTTTTAGGCGATAATCCACGCATGTTGTCGGGTAGAATGATGGTCGCCCGGTTTGTTGGGAAGGAATTTGTCGTGGCACGCTGGCGTGAAATAATTGATGTTGAACTTATTATAGAGACCATGGAGCCCCACCTGTCCGCGTCCTCATCTAGCCCACCCCCGTGCCGGGGACCACGGGATGGGATCCTATCAGCATTGTGGCACCAATGTAGCGTACCCAAAACAAACCACATAATGAAACAAGAAATTCTTTTGATAGAGAGAAATTGTTTATTTTACACACTACACCTTGATTGTAGAGAAAAAAATTCTTACGGGATTGCACCCTGCAACTTAATGGTTACCAATCTATCATTTATTAAGCAAAGAACAAACAACGGCAGCGGTTTTTTCTCTTAGCTGTAAACATCCGGAATGTACCGTGACTGTTTAAAGTGGACAGAACTAAGGTCGTGCACATATGTGAGTATACTGCACCAATTTGAAACGCATCCTTTAACAAGTCCGAAATCCCTTACCAAAACTAATCATTCTTATAACAATATATGGTGTTAAACAAAGGCATTAATCTTACTTATTATAGGGATCATGAACTTCCACCGACCGCGGCCCCCATCACCCCTTCCCGTGTTGGGGACCCCAGGATGGGATTTTATCAGCATTGTGGCACCAATGTAGTGTAGCAAAACAAACCACAAAATGAAACAAGACTTTCTTTTGATAGAGAGAATTTGGCTTATTTATACACACTCTATACCTTAGTTGTAGACAAAATTCTGAAGTGTTTGCATCCTACTTAGTGGTGGCACCCTAATTTACCTAGATATCAGTTATTAAGCAAAGATTAAACAACGGAGCGGTGTTGTCGTTTAATAGATGTTGTAAACATCCGGTTTGTTCACTGTTTAGAGTGAACAGAACGTGCATATAGGTGAGTATACTTTGAAACGAATTATTTTACGAATCAGCACAGAAAATCCCTCACCAACACTAAACATTCTTGTGGCGATATACGGTCTAAACAAAAGGCATTAAACCTACGGTTCTGTCATCAACAGTGCATGGATTAATGAATATGTAAAGTTTATGTATATGCATATTCATTGCAATGATTTAAAAGCAATAAAATCAAATGTTGATTTCAGCTGTTACCTATATATGTATTTTTTTTTTGGCGTCATCCCTGGAATGATAATACAAACCTTTTGAAGAGTCCATGACGTGATAAAAAAATATAATTATTTATATATATGTATACATCCAGTCATGTATAAAAATACAACCTATGACAAATATGTTTTACTTTGCATTGTGATTTATATCTTCTATTGAGCTCTTTGTTAAGTGGGAATGATGTAGCTGAAACAGGTTCAAGATTCCGCTTCGTGATCAATGTTAATCGTCAAAGACAATCTCTAATATAATGAATGTATCAGAGAGCTGCTATTTCGAATAGCAGCTCCGTCCCTAGTTATGATGTAAACCGGCGTCTCATACCACCACATGTAGGAACTTGCGGTACTGGAATACCCAGACAAAACACCGGCACATGTATAGATATGCCACATGGATCCACTTGTCCAGTCCGGCATTCTCTGCTCCCAGTTAAGAGGTATTTTTAGCGATTAAATCCAACTGCGGGCATAAAGTGTCTTTTGTCGGGTTACCATAGCTCGAGTAAATACCGACTATAGTGACTCATGTCGTGAAGTGTCAGTGTGACTCGGTCTGTTCAGTGAATCGATGTCACTGTCGGAGTCCAAGTGTATTCCTATCACACAGTGGGTTCACCGAATTGTTTGCCATCCAACTTTGCCCATTCAACACTGTATGCGTTTTCTGTTATTTTTTGTTTTCAGTGTTGTCCCATTCAACGCTTCGAGTTTGTTATAGCCTGTACGTACGGTGTAGCCTATACATTGTATAAATATATATTGTTTATTTGGGTATTTAGATTGTATTTTCCTGTACAAACCGTGGTCCCGTTATCATGTCATTGTGTTTTATATATCACCGTTGATTCTATAGAGCTCATCCAAGACAGCAGGGGTACTGGATTTTTAACTCCGAGTTTCGAGTCGAGTCGGTAGGCAATAAAGTCAACATTCCATACAGCCCTTCCCTCGCCTTTCATACCAGCTTTCTATCCCATTATTCTACCAACAATCGAGACAATACGGGTGCCTCACCTCTTGTTCACCGGTGCGTAATATTTCTGCTTAAATCTACCAGTTCGACAAGGCGAAAAAGAAGTCTTAGAACCAACGTTAGTGGAATAGGAATACACAGTCGCCGTATATATATATAGTTTGTAGCAGAATTCTTGACAGGTGGTTTTGTAGCAACCAGTATTTTTTCCCTTCACATTTCTTTATAGTGTAAAAGTTTTGGATGGTGATGTTCGTCCAATCACGGTCCGCATCGATCCGTGAGTCATCAGCAACGTTAAATCATTCTTTGGATGAATATTGCTGAGAAGTATCGACGGACACCCTTACCTGTGAGAACTATTGTGAAAACTGCGAGCAATTTTGAGATAGATCTTTGTCGAAGCTGAACTAAATAAATGGATTAGTTTTATATTTCGTTATTCCAGGTATATATGGTGGATTTTTTTTTTACAAACAAAGTGGGGCCAAAACTAACTTGGCAGTTACAGCTCTTTCGGAAGACTCAAAAGAACTCAAGCCTGCAGCTTGAACCATCAACGACATGTCGAGATCTCTATTATTAACCGTTTTATGTTGTGTGTTTACACTCGGCCTAGCAGTACCAGCGGCTCATGACTGGGTTGTCCGTGCGGATAGGAGGCCTTTAAAGGAGGTAAGTATTTTTTTTTATTAAATGTGCACAATTTTATTACAAAATTAACGGTAATTGCAATTTACCGTTTTGGTATACGCTATTATGTATTTTAAGTTGTGAAATCAAAATTAACTTGAAGATTATTATCATCTGCGAAATTCTATAAAACCAGCCTTCCCACAAATAACTGCTTGTGAACGGAAACCAATAGACTTGTTCATATAT